>CM062291.1:23318174-23560416 GCA_031216915.1 Pictodentalium vernedei | reverse complement strand
ACGGAACACGGCTCCCGAGGACCTCTGCGAGCACCATGCACCGCCGGAAAACGAACAATGTCTCTTAAGTGGAAGACGCATTATTCATTAGCATGCAATGTATTGTTCAATAATATACGAAACATTGTTCGCAACCGCGGCACAAAGCGCGGCAACAATACCCAGAACCCCCCCCCCCCCCCCACCCCCCAACGAAAAACCCTAAATAGTGTGAGAAGCTAATATATAGTGAACCAGGCCCTCACCCCGCACATATTTCATTTGATCTAGGTTTTCACTGGTTTGCAACATTGATAACTTATTGAATGACCCTGATTCAAGGAATATTTAGAGGTTTGGATTTTCTTCATAATAACTTACCAGCCGTAGCTGCGTTAAAATCAGTCTGTCCACATTGGGCGAATCCAATCGGATCTATTATTCGAAATCAAATCGAACCCAGAATCGAATTAGCGCCGTCCTGTAGATAATCTATTAGGGTGGGGGAGGGGGCTGTAAAACGGACTTGCTCCGACTGATGGCTGAAGTACCTACTGATAAAATATTCCAACTACATCATCAAGGCATGCCTTCATCGAAGCCATGCCTTGATGATGTAGTTGGAATATTACCCAGTAAGGATTATAGTTCAAAAACAGGAATGTGTGCGAGAGAATTACCTGTAATTGGTACTGCACATGGCTATGCCACGTTGAGGTGACGTAGATGACTGATACTATGAAAAGATTCGATGTGAAGCGAATCGGGCAGCCAATTTCGAATCGAACTGAATAGCAAGTTAAGATTCGAATTCGAATCGAATCTCGAAGCTTAGCAGGGACCTACATTGGGCCTATGATAAAATAGTAATAGACCAAGGTAAGGGTCATTGGTTGGAGCGTAAATTCTGCATGGTATTCCTGAATAGGGTGCCATCCCTCTCTCAACCGCCGAAAAAAAACTTTGTCTCTTCTGGTAGTAGACGGCAGTGTACTATTCAGTCTATTGTCGAATTGGCATGTTCCAAGACTTCTGTATAGTCTAAAAATGGGCGGTATTGGAATTTTGAGTTCGGTATCGGTTTCCGTATTTTTAGACGGGCATACCGCGGCATCGGTTCGGTATTCGGTATCTGACATGATTGAGATTTACTGACAGTACCGAAGGGGAATTCACATGAGGAAACTTCAGAACAAGTTGTTCTTGGATCATTTTATCACAGTGCTCGAGCCCGGTTAGTTCTCGGATCGATGACCGTCTGAGTGATCGATTCGGTTTCCCGCGTTGTGTCCTTGGACAAGGCACTTAACCCCGTTTGTCCACATGGGGGCACGATGACGCCGTGTACTGAGGCGTACTGCACGTCGATGGTGCGCATGTCTTCAATCAATCTAACCCTGCCTGTGCTGCAGTGCGGAGTTACGATGTTGGGGAGCTGGCTCGTCGTTGCTCGGTGGTTCTCTCCGAGTACTCCGGCTTCCTCCACCCGTAAAACTGTCACGGTGATGATTAGCCATTCGTGCATAAGTATGTGACCTTAAACACCAATAAATAATAAATAATTCCAAGCGTTAGTGATCTCTGAGCATTTGTCCTCATGTTTAGGAGGTCGTGCTGACAATGGACATATCATCTGGGCAGTAATGTCTAGTCAAGTCTTGGCTGCCTGTTAAGGCAGCCAAGACTTGGCTAGAAATCACTGCTAAGCAATATGACATGTACAGTTTGTAGTCGCGTTGGAATTCAGGACAATTGCCTGGGCACTTCGTTCAAGAAAAGGAATTCTTCGACTCCTATCAAGCATAGACAAGGCCTTATAAATAGAGAATGTAGGAAAATTTGAAAATTCGGGCGGTTTCGGTATTCAATGATTGGCTCGGTTCGGTTTTTCAGTATCCCCATGATATCGGCAGCTGTTCGGTTTTTCGGCATGTTGCCCGTCTCTTCCGCACAGGTGTAAAACTGTTACAGTCGGGTATTTGTTTGGTGAAATGTTAGTTCATATATATATTCACATATATATAGGGCTATATTATGATATTGTTATGTCCATCTATCCGACCATCCGTCCGCATATCTGTCCGTTAACTTTTCCTTGTCCGCGTAATAACTTGAAAACTCAATATCCAACAGATCCCATTTTTATGGTGTATTGGACATGACAAGCGGAGAGTTCCGTACGATAATCAATATTCTGGTGTTCCCAACATGGCTGCTACGGTAGCCATCCAGAGTGCTTTATTTTTGTCTGTTCGTGCAATAACATGACAACTCAGTGTCCAACATATCCTATTTTATGGTGAATTGAGCATGACCAGAGGGCAGTTTCTTTTGATAATCAGCATTCTAGCATACCCCAAATGGCCGCTATGGCAGCCATCTTGGATGTATGTATGCTTTTTGCCTGTCCGCACAATAACTTGAAAAAGGAATGACCTGTCCTCAGAATTTGATAGTAGATTGTGCATGATCTGAAATATAACAGTGCTAAATATTTGAATTACAGTTACCCACCTTGAAAGGGGGAAGTCGGAAACGATGCAGTCTCCGAAACTGAGCACCCTTGTAAAAATATATTGGTAAAAAACCATTTTTGTAGCATTGTATTCCTGAATGTTCCAGAGAAATAAAGACGATGATTTGGTGAATTTTGGGGCCTAACAAATACAGTTGATTGTTGGGTATTTTCCGAAAAAATCGTGCACGTAACCCGTAGTTTCAGTTCTGTCAATTTTTTTCTCTTATTTGTTTTCAAGACAGGGCAATACTTGACAAAGATATCTGAATGACAGAATTAAAGTAATGTGATCATATTTTTCACACAGACGTTGTAACAGCCGCATATGAGAAATTATTAGTACCGGCACGACAGCCATCTTGGATTTGTTCGTGATCTTTGCTTGTCCGCACAATAAAATGAAAAAAGAATGACCAATGGATCTAATTTTTCCGGTTCATGATGCCAGTAGGAAGGTTCCGGTTGATAACCAGGATTCTGACATATTCAACCTGGCCATCGTTGCAACCATCCTGGTTGTTTTATAATTTCTGCTTGTCCACATTCGCCTGACCTATTCGGAATAAGTTAAGGGAATGGGAGAGGCGGGGAAAGAAAGATTAGGCCAACACTATATTTCCCAACCCGTCATTGCAATATTATTGGGACGTGGTATAAAGTGGGTGCACAGACCCTTTGCTCTTAATAGGTGATATTGAATATAGCCTTGTTTGATTGTCTCCACTACAGCCATTACAGAAGAGAAAATACGCATATTTAACATTATAAGTTATTGTGATGAATTGACGGTAACGTGGTCTGAGGTTTACAGCTAGGAGCTTATGTTCAACCGAGACGCTTCGCATCTCGGTTGAACATACGCTCCGAGCCGCAAACTTCAGACCATGCTGCCGTCAGTTCATTGCAATAGCGTATATGTTCCAATCACACACTACCCACAGTCCGAAACCTACATCGTGAAACACGAGGGGCGTATTTACTAAACTTGTGATCGTTCAAAGTTGCTTTGTTCAAGGGCACTTTTAACGATCACAGGTTTAGTAATAAAACCTCTCGTGTACCCCACGACTGCACTGGATAAGTATTCAATAAACCAGATAAACTCATTCCATCTTAGTGCAAACCGTAAATCGGTTTGTAATTTAAACAACACTTCACCCGGAACACTCTTTGCTGCACGTGTAAAAAATCCAGAAAAATGAAGCGGCTTGCTAGTCACTTCGTTGATGAAGCAATTACGAAACGGGCGACGTCATTTCAAATATTTCGCGTTATGACGTCAGACGATTACATTTGCTACTTGAGCCCTAAACATTAAAGAAACTAAGCCAGCTCTCATCCAATCAGAGGGCGGGGATTTTACTTTTATTGGAACATTTTTAGTTATTTAGTTTGTTGACACGGGGACATGGTCCCATGTTCCCTGCATGGAATTTATATTCAACCGAGGCGTTAGCCGAGGTTGAATATATGTTTCATGCAGGGAACGTGAGACCATGTCCCCTGTGAACAAACAGAATAACGTATATCACCCGTTCTTACACAAGTAAAATTGAATTGGATAAAAATCTTTTATTTAGAAAGCAGACGTTGTTTCGGTAAGGTGTTAACTTTTATCATAACAGACTGGAGTGATTTCCCTCTATTCAATGTTTGGGTATATATTTATTTATTGGTGTTTAAGGTCACATACTTATGCACAATGGCTAATCGTGACCGTGACAGTTTTACGGATGGAGGAAGCCGGAGTACCTGGAGAGAACCACCGAGCAACGACGAGAAGCTGTCAGCTCCCCAACATCGTAACTCTGAACTCTGCACCGCAGCACAGGCAGGGTTAGATTGGTTGAAGACATGCGCACCATCGACGTGCAGTACGCCTCAGTACACAGCGTCATCGTGCCCCCTGTAGGCAATCGGGGTGAAGTGTCTTGCCCAAGGACACAACGCGGTTGCCGCAGGTGGGATTCGAACCGAGGACCTCTCGGCTTGCAGCCTGCACCTCTACCTACTGAGCCACCGCGCCCCCTCTCAATGTTTGGGTACGCAATCAACGAGACGAGATGCTCTCGATTCGTTTCAGTTTATGTTACAGTAAATTAATGAAAAGAGACCACTTTTAAAGAATGAGTTAAACTTTTACCCAACACAGACGATATCAAATTTTTTTATTTTTTTATTTTAAATATTTTTTTTTCCAACTTTTGAAAAAATGTCAACAAAACCATATCATGTGATCCCTCACTGGAACGAGCTCGATGAGCTGGTTGCAATGAGGGATCGCATGATATAGTTTTGGTGACATTTTTAAAAGCTAATTGTTTTTAACCGCTTAATTTGTAAATTACGGTAAAGGGTTGATGGGTGGGAATAAATGTAGATCATGTGACATAACAAAAACAAGTAACAAGATGTTGGTTTTGGGGGTGTTTTGTTTGCTCCCGCGGGAGTTTTGCCAGATATGCGGGTCATCGTGCAACTCTAGTTCACACTAGCTCATTTTTTTTTAGTTTTATAGGATGCAACTGGAGCTCTCATCCTTCTTTCTGACGATTATCACTCTACAGGGAGAAAGAAGGATGAGCCTTCTTTCTCCCTGTAGAGTGATAATCGTCAGTCATCCCGCTCCAGTTTGATTTTTAAACTTTAGCCGTTTCATATTGATGTGTTCCAGAGATCGAGATCATTCTAGAGTCTTGCCATAAACAACAAAAAAGGTGTAAAGTAAGGAAATAAATCTGAGAAAACTTTTTTTTATAACATCGCGGGTGCGTCACGAAATGTACCCTAAAATCCGAGTTGAGCTTTCTGAGTTACTCCATTTTTTCATGCAAAAAACCAAACTTTTTTTATTTTCACAATCATCGACCTAATTGGATTTTGGCAAGGTGATAGCCTAAATTTACGTTTTTGGTGTTTTAAAAGTGTAAATATTTTGTATAATCCTTCTGGCGTGAGGTAAAAGCGAAACTATAGATATGTAACGGACCCCGAAAACCTGATTTGTCAAGTAAGCCATCCGTATATTTAATTAGTAATAAATCAGTGAAGGTGTAATAAAAGTGATAACTTTAATAGAGCGGAATCTCAGTAGGAGCCTGCAACGCCAATTAGCGCTTATCTGGTCTGAAACAACGATCTTGCCTGATAAGCTTCAAACAAAAGAGACTCGTTTAGCCACACAAGGTAATCAGTCATCTAATTAAAGGGTCATTAGTGACGATAATCAGTAGTATAGAAGGTGAACATCTGCCCCTTTTGGTGGATCTCGGTATCTTGACGCCCGATCATGACCCCGGGGTCTTGACCCTGTGCTCAAATTTGTAAGGCCTTCCCCCACCTCCACCCCACCCCATGTGCCTCCTTGTAAGATCTCCTGTGCCCAAATGTGTAAAGGATTTGCATCATTTAGGCTAAAATCTATCAAGCCACCCCCTTGAGCTCAAATTTGTAAGACATCCTCACCTCGTATGCCCAAAATATGTTAGGCTACTCCATCATTTGTGCCCAAATCCCTATGTAATTACCCCACCTACCCTAGGCTTATAGTCCCGCTCGCCCAGAGTAGGCACCCGCCATCAGTTTCAAGCTGATTTTTATTTTAATTTCAAGCTGATTTTTATTTTAATTTCAAGCTGATTTTTATTTTAATTTCAAGCTGATTTTTATCTTAATTTCAAGCTGATTTTTATTTTAATTTGAAGTAAAGTTCAATTTAAATCCAGAAAAATGAAGCGGCCTCAAGTCACTTCGTTGATGAAGCAATTACGAAACGGGCGACGTCATTTCAAATATTTCGCGTGGTGACGTCAGTCGATAACGCGAAAAAATGAAGTAACTTCCCTCAAATAACACAGAATGGGGGACTCCGCCTGTCCTTTCACTATTCCCCCTCAATATCCACCCACATAAATAACATTACCTTTCATGATTTGAAGTTTAATTCAATTTGAATCATGTTTTCCCTCAACTAATAAAAAATGGGGGACTTCCCCCATCCTACCTCCATTCCCCCAGCCTCCATTTCACCTACGTAACAAAGTCATTTATGATTTTAGATTTTTAAAAAAAAAATTAAAGTTTAATTTGCATCTGTCCTAACCTGTAACTTTATCAACAGAATCATAAAGGGTGTTGAATTAATCCTCATACGATTGTGTTGCAAGTAAACTGTGTCCAAAGGTTCATCTTTTGTGTATCGAAATTAAATAATATACTTGTACGATATGTGGGATAAAATGTCGATAACATTGTTCTAGACACATTCAAGCTGTTGCGGTTATTCAAAAGATAAAAGGCTGGAGTCAGATTAGAGAGTTGAGAAATAGTTTGTGAGGGCACTCGAGTTATTTATTTATTTATTTATTTATTTATTTATTGGTGTTTAAGGTCACATATTTCTGCACAATGGCTAACCATGACCGTGACAGTTTTACGGGTGGAGGAAGCCAGAGTACCCGGAGAGAACCACCGAGCAACGGCTAGCAACTGTTAGCTCCCTAACATACCAACACCACACAAGCAGGGTTAGCATTGGTTGAAGACAGGTGCACCATCGACGTGCAGTATGCCTTAGCACACAACGTCACCGTGCCCCCATGTGGAAAATGGGGGAGGGCACTCGATAGAGTCGATAATCAACTTGGAGACATATTGCTGGCTAATGTGAACAACACGAACCAAAGCTACGCGAGTGCGGGGAGGTATCAAGCAGAGAAATAGACCTAGACAGCATCTAAAGCATAGTGAAAGAAAATGTATCAACAAAATGGTGAAGGCTGTGACAATGACGACAAAACGGCCCTTATAGGGTCCAACCCAAGTCTTATCACATACACACTGATTTCCTTACCCACACCCAACCCACCTAAATGTACTCTTAATCTAATCCTAAGCCTGATTCTCTCGTTATACCTGATGATCTGATGTTAACCCTTTACCTAACACGAAAAGAAGACGACACTTGTAAACAAAATTCTTGAATAACCATTTGTTTTCATTTTTTGTCTTAAAAACATAGGTTATGACCCCCTCATTGGAACGAGCTCGACGAGCTCGTTCCAAAGAGGGGTCATAACCTATGTGTTTGCGACAAAAAATGAAAATATAATGAAAAATTAATTGGCGAGTTTTGAGAATAGCCCTGGCCAAATTTGGTCGTTACGTTGGGCAAGGGTTAAGGACTGATGATGCGTCGGTTCGAGAAACACGTATGTAAACGTGACACTGTTTGAAGGTCAGCTAAAGGTTCACATCAGAAGATACAGCGAGAACTCCAAGACTCCGACCAATTGGGGGTTATCAATCCCTTTCCATACCCTCGAGTGTCGATGTTAAAACACGGAATCCAAATTTTACGGAATCGGATAGGAATCTCAATAACGGAATGCCTTATATGTATACAGGGGAAATCTGATTCAACCTTGATCAATGTTATTGTCGAGACTGAGATAGGTATAGCTAGGAAGTAATGGATGAGATATGGGGCAGAATAACAGAAGCCAATAGTACTGGTACAAGGCCGCAATGGAACAAGACTGCTGTAGAAGCTAATGATAGGACAGATAGGCCATAAACCTGTAATGGCCTTGGAGCTTTGGCGACAAGATGGAAGCGGTTGATAAGACTACATTAGACCCATTGAGGGTTTTTTACATTGCCTAATGCGACACAAAAGGGATTCTCCAAAATGTATCCTCGATAGGTATCCTCAATAGGTATCCTCAAATAATACAATACCAGGCCATAGGTATCCTCAAATACTGAAATGAGGAAAAGAGTCGTATTAAAAATCCCTCATTGAGGGATTTTTAATGGTCCTCATAACCTCAAAATTCAATGAGGTTATGAGGGATAATAAATGAGGACTCATTGAGGGCTTTTATATAGCCCTCATGGCCTCATACGACAAAAAAGGGATTCCACAGTCACAGGCGTTTTCCAAAATGGGATTCCATAGGATATACCTGTTAAATACTGAAATGAGGATAAGAGTCGTAGTAAATTCTTCCTCATTGAGGGATTTTTAATGGTTCTCATAACCTCAAAATTTAATGAGGCTATGAGGGATAATAAATGAGGACTCATTGAGGGCTTTTACATAGCCCTCATGGCCTCATACGATAAAAAGGGATTCCATAGCCACAGGTGTTTTGCAAAAATGGGATTCCATGGGATATGGCCATTGGATATAGGCTTTTATTATACAGAAGGGAGATAACTGCATTATGGGAAATCAAGCAATCTGATTGGTTGGTTATAATTTATATAAATGATCTAGATATATGAAACAACAAGAGTACACGGAATAGGGTCAGAACTAACAAGAATAGACCAGAAATTGCCAAATATAGTAATAATAAGTAAAGCTGTTCCAATTAATAGGCTCTTCTACGCTACTGGAGTATACTCTAGAATAAAGGAACATGTCTAGGTAGACGTAAACTATTGCATATATAGATAGAAGCAGAGAATTCTGGATACATTTGCCCTATAGCACTACGTGCTATTCTTAATAGGGGAAAAACGTCATGGGATAAGGATCCAAAAAGGGATTCTGGGAGAATTCTAATCCAGAACATTACTCCTGTTCAATCGAATGCACCCCTTGTACCCCTTAGTACTATAGCACTACGTGCTAAGCTGATAAATTGGGGAAATAAAGTCAATTTCGGTGATTTTGGGTGGATTTTGGTGATTTGGGGGATTGTCGGGTTGTTTGTGGTAATCAGATTTACTCCGATTCAATCGAACATACCCACCGAACATACCCCTATCCTATTGTAGGCCTTAGGTAACATAGCAATCGCGTGCTACCATAGAACCCAAGATGGCGGCTTCCAGTATACAAAATGGACGACGGAAGCTCGTATCACCCTAACAACACGCGCTGCGCATGCGCACTCACACCACGTATCACTATGGAGATGACGTCACAACATGGCCGCTCACGCGGTTTACCATGACAACACAACATGGCGCCACTACGTCACGTGACATGACGTCACTTCAGGGGTCATCCACCGGGGTCATTCAACCTTTACCTGTAGGGGAACATGACATACTACTGACGAAAACAACAACCCTGCTGAGGTTCTAACCAAATTCTTAAAAAGAGTTACTTGTTCATGCATACAGAGATTAAGAACCTTCACCCCCCCCCCCCCCTCTCAAAAAAATAAAAGTAATAAAAATAAATAAATCAAGAGTTTCCTTTTCATGCATACAAAGATTAAGACCCTTCACCCCCCCCCCCACCCCCCACTCCCCCCACTCCAAAAAAAATAAAAATAAATAAATAAATTTGAAACATTCTGTTGACATCTTGTATTATTGTTGAATATTCAAGATGAATAAAAGGGTGATTTGATGACTTTGAACCTAAAAAATATAATTAACTTTTTGTGTGGTTTTGTTGGGAATTCCCTGAAAATTCCCTGAAAAATATGTGCACGTGAAAAACCGCACGAGACACTGACACCGCTAAGTACCCAAGCCACCCGCCCCTTCTCCGCACCTAGACATGAAAAATTAAAGAAAAACTTAAATACAGTCATTGCTCAGGGTCGAAATGAGCTTGCCCCCCACACTGTCCACTCCCACCTTTGCTACGTAAAAACATTTCAAGTTTCTTGAGGAGGTTACTGCATCTATCTCGCATTTTTGGGTGGGTAATACAGAGTCGCATATCCCCTTCCCATGGGGAATTTGTTGCGGCTAATCGGATAACAACGTTTATACCACTTTTACATTGCGAGCGGCAGGGGAGGGGGTACTGCTGATTTTCTCCATAGGCACAAAGCTTGTACGATGAAAGGGGACTTTTCGCGTTATTATGATAAATTTTTGGATAAAGGTCAAAACGTTTACGATAGATGGTAGTTATTCATTTAGTTATTGGGGGTTTTAGCGACACTTTCGACAGTCAGGATCACCTCGTGTCGGACAGTTGGAGGAAGCCAGAGAGAACCACCGAACAATGGGTAGCAAATGCCAGGTTCGCCAGCGTACTAACTCCACTCAGGGAGGGTTAGCATTAGTTGAAGACAAGTGCACCATCGACGTGTAATACGCCTTAGTACACAACGCTACCGCGCCCAAAGTAGACAGTTGGAGAATGGTAGTTGTTTCGTGTTTATAGCGGGAGCCTCCGTTAGACGGATGGTTTATTCTAAAAATCAAGAAATGAATATTTAATATAGACAGACCAATGACTGGTATTTAGATGGGTGACAGGGGTGGGGGATTGGAGAGGGTCTATACATGTATTCTTCGTTAGTTGGTGGACGTTATCTTTGAAATTATAAAACTCGAGGTTTCTAGCATAATCATTAAGTGGGAGGATGTCCGAATTTAGTTATTTCATTTGAAGTGTATTAAAGTATCTACTTAGTGGCGGAGCACCAAACAGAACAACGGACGGTTGTCGGGTCGACTTGTTTTTTTTAATAAAATTCGCGAGGGTTCAAGGGAGGAAACTCTTGATTTATTTATTTTTTTTATTATTATTTTTTTTTTATTATTATTATTATTTTATTTTTTTTGAGTGGGAGGGGGGGGGGGGGGTTGAGGGGGTCTTAATTTCTGTATGCATGAAAAGGTTAATGTTTTTAAGAATTTGGTTAGACCCTGAGCAGGGTTGTTGTTTTCGTCGTTCTGGTAGGTTTAGTCTTTACCATTTTGTGGTTGTGTTCTCTATTTGCATCTTGCGAATGGTGTCCTTTTTTGGTTCACCGGCAATCCTCGGCGCATACTCCTAAATCACTGGTTCGGGTATTATGCTCTTCACATTCTCCTTCCACAGATATCTTTAAGATACTTTGTATCCACTCTTGCCTTGGCCATGTCGAAGCATTTGTCAATTCGCTCCTCCATATCCATCATTATACAGATATCGTGATGTATTTGTGATGGATGGTCGACGCTGCATCCATAGCCAAGTTCTTTTACCACATCAGATATTTCTTGTTGGAGCAGATGCGCCCATGCTCTATTCAATTCGCGAACCATGCGCCTCTTTGGAAGTTCACTAGTCGGGTTCTTCTTTCCGGGTGATAGGGATGCGTCCGTCTTTCTTTTTCTTGATTTTGTTACCTCTCTCTCTCTCTCTCTCTCTCTCTCTCTCTCTCTCTCTCTCTCTCTCTCTCTCTCTCTCACTCTCTCTCTCTCTCGTCCACTGGTAAATCGATTTCATCAATAGACCTCTTCAAATCGACCATTCCATCACATCTAAGGCAATACCGGTCTTGGCCGGTGTCTTGGAGTCCTCACTGTATCTTCTGACGTGAGCCTTTAGCTGACCTTTAAATGGTGTCACGTTTGCAACCATACTTCTCGAACCGACGCGTTCATCAGTCCGTAACATCAGATAATCAAGTAAACGAGAATCGGCTTAAACTCGTGGGGTACACCTTCAACAAATTCAGCACACGATAGCGTATCGTACAACGGTTGGCATTTCCCAAAACACTACACAATATTTTTGAGGGTTGGGTGGACCATTTCACTCAGATTGGAAATAAATTTGTGAATAAAAGTCGATTTCCCATAGGAGGTCGGGCTAACGAGGACGCAAGTAAAAGCATGTGGCCACCTTGAATCCATTGTTGTACTGAGATAAGGCTGTCGCGAGGCCAAGGCTTTTATAGACACCACCATTTAAAGAGGAGAAAACTCTTTATTAAATGGGTGGGTTAGATAGAGTGTTCCTTGAGAAGTGTGTGTTGGGAGGATAGCCTTTTATTGCAGGATTAGATGAAGGGTACTCTTTATTTTAGGTGGGTTGGGATGTGGGTAAGGAAATCAGTGTGTATGTGATACAAGTTTTTATCATATGACTCGTCCGTTTTGTTCACTTTAAAACATTTGATATTTTGCTTTCATATTAATCAGTGATAAATAAAGCCTTCCGTCGATTTCATTGGTCAATTTCAAAACTAGACAATTTGATTGGCTGAACAAAATACAACTGGGCCATATTTTCATAATTTGCATAATTGGGTTTGAAAGATGTCATTGGTCAATTTCAAATATGGACAGTTTGATTGACTGAACAAAATACAACTGGATCACATTTGCATAATTTTAGTAGGGAGAATTTACGTTACCTGTCCTATTTAGGGTGGGTTATATTGTATTAATCTTTTATCTACAAGAAAAACGCCATTCATTTTTTTTATATTTTCACTTTTTGCTTCCAAAACATAGGTTATGACCCCTCATTGGAACGAGCTCGACGAGCTCGTTCCAATGAGGGGTCATAACCTATGTTTTGGAAGCAAAAAATGAAAATTTTTATTTATACGAGGATGTTTTTTCCAAGTGCCATCTGCAACTCAAGTTAGGTGATGGGTTAAAAAGTCTTACTACGTGGCTAATTTGTGCGTGTGTGTCTCATGATGATAAATAGAATATGAAATGAGTATTTTTCTCATACAATATTTATGAAACTCGCCCGAATTTTCCGTTTGGGCTCGCTAGAGGCTCGCCAAAACGGAAAATTCTTAGACTCGTTTCATAAATGTTATATGAGAAAAACACTCATTCCATATCCTCTATCTCTTTTTTAAGAATTTGGTTGGCCCTTATACCGTCACAGTTTTCACCATTTTGGTGAAACAGTTTCTTTCACTATACATTTGATGGTGTCTAGGCCTCTTTCTCTGTCTGATATCTCCCAGCACTCGCGCTGCTTTGGTCAAATACTTTATCTATTGAATAACCGCATCAGCTTGAATGTGTCTAGAACAATGTTATCGACATTTTACCCCACATATCGTACAAGTATATTATTTATTTATTCGATACACGAAAGATGAACCTTTGGACACAGTTTACTTGCAACACAATCGTAAGAGGATTAACTCAAGACCCGTTATGATTCTGTTGATAAAGTTACAGGCAGAACAGATGCAAATTTAACTTTAATTTTTCAAAAAATATCTAAAATCATAAAAGACTTTGTTACGTAGGTGGGGTAGGGACTGGAGAAATGGAGGTAGGATAGGGGGAAGTCTCCCCCCCCCCCCCCATTTTTTGTTAGTTGAGGGAAATTGAATTAAACTTCAAATCATAAAAGGTAATGTTATTTAGGAGGGGTAGATATTGAGGGTGGAATAGTGAAAAGACAGGCGGAGTCCCCCATTCTGTGTTATTTGGGGGAGCTATATTTAATTTAAATTAAACTTCAAATTAAAAAAAAAATCGACTTGAAACTGATGACGGGGTGCCTACTTTGAGCGAGGGGGCCTATCAGCCTTGGGTAGGTGGGGGACTTACATTGGTATTTGGGCACACATGATGGAGTAGCCTAACATATTTTGGGCACACGAGGTGAGGAGGCCTTACAAATTTGAGCACAAGGGGGTGGTGTGATAGATTTTGGCCTAAATGATGCAAAGGCTTTACACATTTGGGCACAGATCTTACAGGGATGGGTGGCCCTACAGACTTGGGCACATGGGGTGTGGGGTGGGACCTTACAAATTTGGGCGCGGAGTCAAGACCCCTGAGTCATGATCGGGCGTCACGACCCCGGGGTCAAGATCCACCAAAAAGGGGCAGATGTGAACCTTCTATACTACTATAATCTCCTAATCATAAGTAGCGCACATGTAGTGCTTGTATTGTATTGAGACCATCACTTTCTGGCAATGAACTCTCACAAGTGCCAGTGTATAGCGAAGGTATGATACCTTAAAGGAACTTGAAAGAAAATTTTAAATTAAGATAGATCTATAGCGGCCACGTTCAGGAGAAGCAATTGAATTGGGAATTAATGTCCTTGCAATCGAATAAGTGTCTGAGTTTTTCTCGAAAATTTAATTTCATTCTCAAGGCGTGTTAGGCTGTGGGTCGTATGCGAGAAGCTGGGGATGCCCCATGCTATAGGCTAGGGGAGGTGCCGCATCGGTGCAAAAGTATAGGCACATTTTGCAATGTAAGGGGAGCCACAAAACTCATATTTAGAGTTGAAACTGTTGCGCGTCATTTTTGGTGGCCATATATGAGTGTGGGATCAGAAATGGAAGTAAGACCCCCGGGAGCACACGAGTGTTGGCATTCAGGGAGACGGTGTTATAGAAGACAAGCCATACGTAGAGAGAGTAGGCAGTAGGCGTTTCAACATTAGTTTGAGGTAACTGGCGGGAAGCATTTAACCCTCGTGTAGCGGCTCTTAGAGTAAAGGCGTCCAGTAAAGTAATAATACTTTTGTGGCTGTGCAGTGATAGAGTGACTTTCCGTTATATGTCCGTGAAAAGGCGACCAGAGTCCAGAGACGCTACACTGAGTCGAGAAGATCAAACATTAGCGACAAGGAAGAAGCAACTAGCGACAACAGAGAGCGCGGGCCTGCAGGGTAAATCAAAGACTGTGTGGGTGTGGTGTGATTGACGTTTTGTGTTTTATTCATTGGATTTCCTGTAAGTCACAAGTTACTTATATTTTTCTCTATGTATTAAAATTGTTATGTTCTGTCAAGTCCTGCTGATTATGTTTTTTAATGAAAAGTCACTGTCCCCTTCAGGATAAGAACCCCCACCCCCAACAAAAACGAAACGGGCGGGGTCGACACGGTGAGACATACGTTCCCGCTCGGATTCAGGCGACACTCCTTGAGTCCAGGCTGAATACGCGGCGTAAATCCATTTCTTCCAGCATCGACCACGTCCGATTTCCGACAGATTCGCCCAGATAAAGTCTCGATTGAGCAACATTTCTTGCACTGATTCAAAGAAAATGAATATTTGTCATATTTTTTTTTAGATTCAATCGCCTGGAATATTTCAGTTGGAAAGAAAAGTGAAACGTATGTCCGCTCTTCCAACCTACTGAATGAATCTAAAGATAGGCGATGGTCAATTTAACTCTTTCCATGCGGCTGGCGGATATTCCTGCCAAGTACAGGGTTTCTCTTGTCACTGAAATACGTATAATTTAGGCAAATGTAATCATATCCCCCCCCCCCCCCCACCCCCGTAAATTGAATGGATTCTTTCACCAATGATTTCTTATGTTACATTTACACAAATTTTTCATCAAATCTAGTCATGGCTGCTTTAAAGCAGCCATGACTAGATTTGATGAAAAACATTTTAAAAATACTCAGCAGGCGAAGAGTTAAATCGTAATTTTCAGTAAAGCCCCGTTCATTATGCTTTATGAAAAGTCACTGACCCCTTCGAACTTCGAGTGAATTTCGCAGATATGGATATGAAATATCAGAATGACCACCCAAAATGACGATTTTTTTCAGGCAAACTCTCGTATTCGATGTCGAGTTTCTCGGGTTTTCAAAACATGGACGTGAGAAATCTGTTTCAAAAACTGCACATACATCACTCCTTCACTATAACATGCGGATTTAGCGACTACGCCTATCGTATAAATGGTCAATACTTGTGAAAATATAATCCTATCACCTAAACTAATTCTCATCGATCTAGTCACATTTTGCATTTTTACTCGGTGTAATTTCATCTCTACCTCCAACAGACGGAAGATCTCTCCGGATCAATACCTTCGACGACTTAAAAACGTGAACGAAAAGGGATTCTTCACGATCATATGGTCTGGCAAGTTCTGGGGTGAGATTTATTCCATCCAAACCATAGAGCAGTGTCTTATGCGGATGTTCGAGGTAGCTGTTGATTCACACGCGGTAGTGTAATTACGGAGAGCACTATTTCGAAATGAGTTCACGCCCTTCCCCCCTGAAAACTTTATTCAAGTCCACACTGGCCACAATGCCCAAGACGGGGATCTTCATAAGATCGCACAAGCAAATGACGTTGGTACCATAAACAAATTAATCAACTGTTTGAGAGAACATTCTCCGTTCTGCAATAGAGGCCCATTGCAGATAGTTTCATTATCATCTAGCACTGTTCTAGACAAATCAGTCAAATGTGACCAGGCCGTTACATTTTGTAATGGATGTGTACCAAAGGTTGTAGGGAAAGCATTCAGCAACTCCAGGCTGCCCCGCACCGACACCGCATAACCAATGGCCAATTCTATCACAGAACGTGAAGATTGGGTGATTAGGTGTAGTCGATCTCACGATACATTTCAGCCGCATCGCGTGTGTTATTCAGTCCCAGTTCAATATGGAGGGATATCTCAAGTATGACCATGCACCAAAACGTCGGCGCTGTTTGATTCTGGTGGAATGAGAAACACACAGAAGAGGCCCTTAGAGAAATACTCAAGTCACAAGCCACTAAACTGCAAGACCTTCCACGAAACCCTGTTTTCGTCATAGATGGTAGATTTCTGTTGAGAGCAATCGTATAGCCCGAACAGTCATCATATGGAGATATCCACACCAAATTATATAGCAAACATTTCGTCGTGTGAGAACCATAAGGTTCTATCTTCCACCGGAAGATAGAACCTTGTGGTTATCACGCGACGATTTGGAACCAGTGACATTACTGTATATGATAGCTATGGATGTGACATGTCAGCAAAAGGTATGGAGCAAGCATGCAGAGCTAAAGGTTTATATTCCGAACATATCAACATCTCTCTGATCTGCCACTAACCACCTCCCATTCTGATTTTCTGGCCAATTCCTGGAACAAAACAACTAATCTGTCTGCTAATTCAGGAAATTGCCCACATCGGTGTCCAATTGAAGCAGTCCACCGCAGATGCTGATGTTCAGATTGCTGAGACAGCACTGGACTTGCCTCAGAAGAATGAAAGCAATGCCGTCGTTGTTGGAATAGACACCGACAGCTATTCTAAGACATCGCTAGTATTCAGAATGGAATATTTATACCATGATTACCTATTCTACTATATATGAAAAGCTTATGACATAAATTTTAGCTTTACACACCAACCGTGGTGAACACGCCAGCAATGGGATTTCAATAGTTAAAATTTACACCTACAGTCGAATTACATCCACGTTGACCTTAGGTGACCTCGACTAGAATGCAAACATGATTAAATTTATCGGTCGTCGCCTTGCGAAGAGTGAAATGAAAGTGACAATTATTTATTACGTTTTTGAATGAGTTTACCTCATAAGACACCAAAACTTAACAAACATGCATTGTCTCATGTTAATAAAGCAAACATAACTCGAAATGGTATGTTATTATACTATTAAAAGGCAAAGGCCCGCGGTTAACACCACTTCACCACGAGTGGTGAACATTTGCTACACCAAGCTACTATGGGTGTATTCTATATATACATAATGCTTTCGGTCGCACCCAAAGTCCTCTTCTCAGTCGAAGAAACTGTGACCAAGATGGATGAGACAAAGGGAAATGCGTTGCTGGCACATGCTTTCAGCGATTGTGACACAGCTTCGACGCACTTTTGCCAAGGATAAAAGAAAGTCTTCAATTCTCTGAACTTGCTGGAGATTTACAAAAGTACGTCGATTTTCTCCCGGCACATGACAGCACAACTCTAGAGATTGCCTCGTCGGGGTATCGAATTCTGTTTGTGTTATATGGATCGAGAAAGTTCATTTCCCTCGACCATTACTGGTACGTTGCTTATCAGCGTTCTTCAGCCTAAACTAATGTGAATAAGTGCATCTGGCCTGCTCCCCTTCCTTCAGAAGGCTGTGTAGCACACCACCATGCCTACCGAGCATAGCAAAAGGTTCAGGAATGTTTAGAGTACTCGCTGTCTCCAACAGAATGGGGCTGGTCGATAACCAGTGGAGTTCTTAGACCAACTACAACAAAGCAGCCCTTCGCACCTAAAAAATCTCTTAGTCTCCCTTGAATATTCGTTTTTCGTGTTTCCACTCTCATCTGTGTGTTGCTATGGATTATGGTTTGCTATCAAATCCGCTCAAGTCATATCACATCTTCCTGTGAAATGAGTTCTGTTCAGTGCCGATATATTCCAATAGAGTTAGTCTGTGTCGTCGTCGTTTTCGTTGTTGTTGCTCGATGATGGGAACTTGGATGGATACATCAGAGCATGTTATCAGTCCTGCTGTGTTGTTCATGTAGTTTTCCCGACATGATTATTTGCCTTTTCGGCTTTTCAGACACTGGAAGCCATGGTGTACGTTTTAGAGGGTAGTGATACATTTTCTGCCATAAAATCATAAGAGTGATGATGTTTCGATTTATCTGTTCAATTTCATTATCTGAATTAACCTCTGTTCTAGAAGAGGGGTTCATTTCTCAGCTCGTTGTCATCTGAATATTTGCTATGTTTTCAATTCTAAATCGTCATGCAATTTCTGTGCAGTTTTCGGTAATAACGTCACCACAGTTACGGAATATTCACTAGTAGTAAGCTTGAGCATCAACTGCACATTTTAGCGACACCAGCTCCGCGATAAACGGGTACCCTTGGGTTCCAAATAAAAGTGCAGGGTGGAATAAAGGTACAGGGTGGAAACCCGGAGGAGTTACTGTCATTTCTGTAATACCACTAACCCATACAGGACTGTTACCTGGGCTTTAAAGCCCAGGTAACAGTCCTGTGTGAGTTAGGAGTCTGAAACAGACTAAAGTACCCATAGTATGTCTCCAATATGAGGCATTCACTTGACACTAATGGTATTTTTAATAAACGTACAGGCCCGAATAAACTTCATACAGGGTGGCAAATATTCCAAAAATTAGGAAACATACAGGTATGTTTATTTGGAACTCAAGAGTATTTGGAAAGGCTGAGTCGTAAACATAGTCTACATTTGACTGCATTCTCATTTGACCTGGTGAAATTGAGTCAGCATTTGAACCATTCCGAAACATCACGATATCTCATAAACCTCAACTTGGGGATTTTTGTTTTGGTGTTGAAAAATAAGTTCTAATTAATCTTTGAAAAAATCAGATTTCTTTGATTTTTGTCCCCAGTGAACCCTAATGTGCCAGCCTAAAATTTCACGTTACCCGAAAAGGTCGGACACCGTGACAGCCATCTGACCACTTCCCGTTGTTGTGGACGATTCACTTTGAAGGAATTGACCTTGATCGCGTGAAATCACACGTAATACTAGAGTCAATCGTGTGAAAAAGACGATGGCAATCAATCGCGCATTTTTTAAATATTTTGTCATTGGTGATACGAGGCCGTGAAATTAATTTTTGGAAAGCTCCTTCTGACAGCTTCTTATAATCAATTGTCAGGGTATCTTTTCATCAAAGAAACCAAAACAGACATCTGAGGTAGAAAATTGTATGTAATTGTTGTAAAAATGATTATATGCATGAACTGTAATTTATATCAGATTCGAGGTCGTGTTTACAATCAGATCGCAACGAGCTCGTCAGGGCGAGTTGTGATACGATTGTAAACACAACCGAGAATCTGATACAAATTTCAGGACATGCATTTGGTCGTGATAATACATTTATCTAACAATCCCGTTACATAAAGCCTGTTTTTCCGTTTTTCAGTTTAAATTGGGTTGGAATTGGTCAAAATTTTGAATTTCATATTTTAATGCGTATTAACAATGCATGCATGTATAATGATATTATTTGTCATAGAACAGTGTTTACCGGAAGTGGAATCTATATGATACGGAATCATAATGAATCGTATATATGATACGGAATCGGAACACATTATGTGATACGTACCGTTTCTCGTGGTTTTCAGGCCAAAATCTATATGATTGTTAGATAAATGAGTTGATCTCATTGATTTCCACCTGAACGGAAACATTTGACAAACCACAACCGAATAAAAGACGCTAAAACTCAACATGGCGTGATTGCTAGTGACCGAACGCATCCTTTGTTATTCCAGTGGCAGAATTACCCCAAGTGCCAAGCCAAATTGGGCTTCATGTCTTCGAAAACGACAAATTATTCACGCGTGAAAGGTAGGCAGAGGGATGGATAGAGCGTACATTTACACATACCGGTAAAGATTATATAATCATTTTTACAACAATTACATACAATTTTCTACATCAGAAGACTGGTTTGGTTTCTTTGAAGACGAGCTACCCTGACAATTGATCATAAAAAGCTGTCAGAAAGAGCTTTCCAAAAATCAGTTTCACGGCCTCGTAACACCAATGACAAAATATTTTAAAAATGCGCGATAGGTGGGCAGAGGAATGGACAGAGCGTACATTTACACATACCGGTAAAAATTATATATGCACATGGTCATGATAATGTATATTTATCTAATAACCATATATACATTTTGGCTCGAAAACCACGAAAAACCATACGTATCACATAATGGGTTCCGATTCCGTATCATATAGACGACTCATTCTGATTCCGTATCATATAGATGACTCGTTTCTGGGAACGCAAGGGGCTATCATAACAGGTGCATGAATACATTCTATGTGCGTTTCTTTGATCGACTCAGCTGATCGCTTACAAAATAAAACATAATTCCTTACAATTAGCGACAGAACTATTAATAGCCAATGCCCCCCCCCCCCCCCCCCCCCACACACACACACAATAAATAGAAACTGCACAATAAAATATTACACACTTGTAAATTCAAGCTTATTATCATAGGAAGTGACATTGAGAGTGAATAATTTTTCAACGCAACATTGAACATTTGCGGTGACCGCGTTACTCATTGTTTGTTAAAGTGCACAATAATATTTTTCCATAAAAAATGGGTTTTTTTTAACTTTTTCTCGCCCAACATTATGTCCCAAAACTGTATTAATAATTTGAGATTTAATCTGTGTATGTGACGGAATTGTTAGATAAATGAATTATCATGATAATGTGCATGTCCTGTGATTTGCATCAGGTTCTCGGTGGTGTCCAGAATGGGATCACAACTCGCCGGCAAAGCCGGCTCGTTGAGATCCCATTCTGGACACCACCTCGAATCTGTTATAAATCACAGGACATGCACATTATCACGATAATCTGTATGTATATACTCTTCTGTGCCAACATCACCACTCAACTACAACCATCACCAACACTACCATGATCAACACCATCACCGATAACACTAAGAAAACACTGCAGGTAACATTCTGTTCTGATTAACTCACTTCGTCAACCAGAAAAAAAATACCACAGTGTAGCAGTTCAGTGTGTCACGTGCGACGCCAGATATTCGGCTAATCACTTTCAAAAGGTAGTTCTTATAAGCACAAAAGCTGTGTTCACGTGACATAATCGAGATTGATGTCCGCATGCGTGATCTCTTGCTCTTCCCGGCTACATCTAGTTGTTTGAGCTGGGAAGGTTGAAGCACTCCCATCCTCCATAAAACCAAATTGGCAGGTGATATCTCTTTTTTATTCCTCGAGTGTGGAAGGTCGTTCTGATTCTTTTATTGTAATTCTAATAATCCCTACATAATCAAATCATTGTGGTCATGCTATAATTTCAGTGTTGGGAACTATCAATCCAAAAGATGCAGGAATCACACTTACCCATGAACACTTGTCTATGACATTCGACGTATCCTTCAAGCCTCCTACCGACGAAAGAGGAAAGAAGTATGAAAATGCACCAATAACTATGGAAACACTTGGATGGGTGCAGAGATATCCGTGAGTGATTAGATTTTTCTCCAAGGAGAAGAAACGAACACACCGCAAGCGTAGAATAAGATAATTGTAGGAAGGAATTTTTGTAATGAAAAATACAAGTTAAAGTTATTTTCCGGTTGACCTTGAAAATCTAAAAGCAGTACAAATCGACGCTGCAAATGTCGCACCTCGGATGATTTCGTTCCTCAAACTTTACCTTGACTGTATGACCGACGTCGTGATATTGTCAAATGGTTCTCCATTTGTATATTTAGGTTTTATTAACAAAACCAAACAGTATTTATGCTGCTTTGCAACTGTAGCGATCACACATCATCGCCAAGAGTAGGGCCCTGCGAAGCTTCAAGGTTCGATTCGATTTCGAATCTTAAGTTGGTATTCGGTTCGATTCAAAATCGGCTTCCCGATTCGTTTTCCTTCGAATCTTTTCACTGGAAATTGTGCATAAATAATGTTGGAAATAAAGACTGGGTGTAATTTCCGTTATATTAACAAAAAGCATCTGTATCCATGCCACCATCCATGCTAATTCTGGTTTCGCTTGTCACTACTCCTGCTTAAACGCAATTTATAATTCGCAAGCAATACTGACGATGAACTCACGGTTGCTAGCGGCTAGCCCCGTGTAGTGCCCAGTACAGAATTCCCGCACCTCGAATCAAATACAGGCATCTTGAAGACAAGACTGGGTAATATTCCAGCTACATCATCAAGGCATGCCTTCGACGAAGGCATGCCTTGATGATGTAGTTGGAATATTTTATCAGTCGGGTCTTCAAGATGCCTGTATTTGATTCGATTTGATTTCGAATAATGGACTCGATTCGATTCAAAATTCGATCCAGGTCGAAAATTGGTGATTAACAAAACCAAATAGCTTTGCAACTGGAGTGAACACATCTTATCTACTCTAGAGAGCCACAAGAGTAAGGCCCTGCGAAACTTCGAGAATCGATTCGATTTCGAATCTTAAGTTGGTATTCGGTTCGATGCGAAATCGGCTGCCCGATTTCGGTTTCCTTCGAATCTTTTCTCTGGCATTCCGCTTGGTGTCAGTCGTCTCACAAAACGAAAAACTGAGATAGAAATTGTACATGAATGATGTCTGAAATAAAGGCTGAGTGCAATTTCCGCTGCATTAACCTAAAAGCATCTGTACCCATAACAGGGAGCGCGGTGGCTCAGTAGGCAGAGTTGCAGGCTGCAAGCCGAGAGGTCCTCGGTTCGAATCCCACCTGCGGCAACCGCGTTGTGTCCTTGGGCAAGACACTTCATCTTCATTGCCCGCGTGGGGGCACGATGGTGTTGTGTACTAAGGCGTACTGCACGTCGATGGTGCACTTGTCTTCAACCAATGCTAACCCTGATTGTGTGGAGTTAGTATGTTGGGGAGCTGACAGTTGCTCGCCGTTGCTCTGTGGTTCTCTACGGGTACTCCGGCTTCCTCCACCCGTAAAACTGTCACGGTCATGATTAGCCATTGTGCCTAAATATGTGTCCTTAAACACCAATAAATATAAATAAATAAGTACCCATACCATCATCCATGCTAATTCCAGTTTCAATAGTCACTACCACTGCTGAAAACAAGTTTAAAGTTCCCAAGCAATGTCGAAGATCAGATCACAGTTGTTAGCGGCAAGCCCCGCCGATGCCCAGTACAGAATTTTCGCACCCGTTTGTTTTTGAACAAAAATCCTTACTTAGTAATATTTCAGCTACATCATCAAGGCATGCCTTCGACGAAGGCATGCCTTAATGATGTAGTTGGAATATTTTAACAGTCGGGATTTCAAGATGCCTGTACTCGATTCGAAGTTCCATTCGATTTTGAATAATAGAGACTCGATTCGATGCCAGATTTGATTCGAGTCGAAAATATGTGATTCATAGGATCCTACACAAGAGAATGGAATTCTCAATTTAGCCCAAGCCGCGCTCAAATTAACATTCATAAATTCGAAGAGATACCGAAGAAAACGTTTTTCGCTGCGGCATTTTGTGGCAAGATTGTAAAATTCTGCGTTCAAATTCTGTTTCCCCGCAGACTGGATGAACTGTCGCATTTACAATGAGAGTGAATATAAATTCCTCGGAAACCTGAATCGAAATATTTTATGCATCACCACATTAAACAAAGTTTAATAAAGTTTAATTCGATGTTTCAAGATTTCGTAATACCAAATTTAAATCCAACCCCAACCAGGTTAAAGAACACGGAGCTGGAAAAAAGGTTTCATAACATAAATTTAGGCTATCCAGAAAACAAACACTACATTCATAAATCTTTTTATTACCTTTTTATAATTATACAAGCTTCCCGATTGGTCAGTAACCAATGCATCCAGTATGGTACATTTAACTTCAACGGGGTTTACGAAGTTTAACGAGGTGTATGAGAATATCATGTGACAGCTAAACGGGATGTACAGACATTCTATGGTACACTTCACCGATTTTCCTTTCACCAATCGCCTCAAACATCTTGGTCCGTAATAATAAACATTCAGACACACAAACAAAATGAGAACAATATAGTTTCATGAGAATATTCCGCAAAACTGAAATTAAACGTGTATATACCCCCAATACCCGATTTTATTGTCGAAAAGAGAGATTCTGTTTTGGTGTTTCTGCACTACAGATCCGTTGTGATTTCAAGAAACTTGCAACCTATCTCGTTATTTGAATTGTCTCTTCATTTAAACTTATTAAAGCACTTGTACAAGTTTGAATATATGTATTCTCCAAGACACACAACGCACCGCTATATCGAATAAAAAAACTTATAAAGTCAACCAGTGTCCCACAATAATAACGATCCTTCATTTCCCAATGTCTTTGAATTGAAGTCTCCCAAAATGTTTGAGTTCAACCGAAGGGAAATAACTCAAATCGTTCATGTTCAATAATAAAGAAAGATAATTATGTGTCTTTTAGTTTCTTTAATTATTACTTTTACCAAGGTTTGGGGGGGGGGGGCGCGGTGGCTCAGTAGGTAGAGGTGCAGGCTGCAAGCCGAGAGGTCCTCGGTTCGAATCCCACCTGCGGCAACCGCGTTGTGTCCTTGGGCAAGACACTTCACCCCCATTGCCTACGTGGGGGCACGGTGACGTTGTGTACTAAGGCGTACTGCACGTCGATGGTGCACCTGTCTTCAACCAATGCTAACCCTGCTTATGTGGAGTTCGTATGTTGGGGAGCTGACAGTTGCTCGCCGTTGCTCGGTGGTTCTCTCAGGGTAATCCGGCTTCCTCCACCCGTAAAACTGTCGTGGTCATAATTGGCCATTGTGCAGAAATATGTGACCTTAAACACCAGTAAATAAATAATACCAAGGTTTTCATCACTGGAATATCGTTTGTGATTATATAATAAAACACTACTCGACACGCTGAAGGGGCAGGGTAATACAGTACGTGAAGAGAGTATTATCATTAAATCATCGGCAGAGTGGAGAATCCACCCGAGCAATAATTGCAAATTTATTGCAAAGCATAACCACCACAAGCAAAGTTCCAGCCAATGGACCTCCGGGTTAAACCCGGAGGTCCATTGGCTGAAACATTGCTTGTATTTTATGTCCATATGTACGGAATTTGAAAGTGACACTTTCGGTGATAACTCCACTCCGCGGGTGATTTAGTTACAATCCACCTACCACGTACTGTAGATTCGTCACACAGTGTTTCAGCAGGGTGTAAGGGACTTATTACCCTTCTGAGATTCATATTCCCTTCGGCTTTCAGTCCCATACTCCCTGCTGAAACACCGTGTAACTGATAATCTTTATATGCATGCTTGATATATAAGCGTGACATTTTCATAACTTTAGGCCTCACCCACGACGAAAATATGAAATTCATTGGAGAGTTATAAAATAAAATTCCCACAATTCTGAAAAATAAAAATGCACATAATGTGCCCCACATTTTGAACCTCCATTGAGTTTCAATTCATTTGGTGTTGACCCCATTCCACAGGTCATACCATGCTTGAAATATGCCTGTGATCCATTTTCAAAACGTTTTGCTCAGCCTACATTTTTGAGTGAAGAAAAAAGATGCTCTTCAAGAACTACCCTTTCTTCCCATATCAGAAAGAATTAAATTTAAGATATTGTCATTGGTCTACAAATGTTTAAATAACCTAGCACCCTCTTACTTGGCAGAACTGATTCAATATACACCACTTTCTTATGCCACTAGGTCTAGTAACGAACGTCTACTCAAGGTACCTTTTCACAGACATGTTACGTTTGCCGATACATCACTTAGCTATACTGGGCCTTCTCTCTGGAATTCTTCGCCAGAAAGTAAAGTCTTCCGAGACACTTGAAACATTCCAAATCAAACATAAAACCCATCGTTTCAAGAGAGCCTTCAACATAGTCTAACTAATATCATACTGATTGAGACTCAGGGATGTGGCGATAGGGGGTGGGGGGGGGGGGGGTGTCACCCCCCCCCCCCCCCCCAGCTAGGAGTATTTTTTTTCAATAGTTGGAAATTCCGAGGTCAAAAATCAAATAGTTGGAAATTCAATAAATTAACATTGTTCATGAAAAATATTAAAATTGCAACTAATGATGAGAAATTTTGATCTTTTATTTCCAACTGGAAACTTAAATTTCCTACTCTAAAATTGACATGGCCTTAAAATTTCGACTCTGACATCAATCCGGTAAATTTTCTGACCCAGACACATTATAATTGATGCTTTTTCCGTTTCAGGACTAGTGAAAATTTTCAGAAGGGTTCATAACCCTTTACCCAACGCAGACAATTTCAACATTCATTATTTTAAATATCATTTTTTTAATTTTTTTTTTAAAATTTCAACAAAACCATATCATATGACCCCTCGTTGGAACGAGCTCGACGAGCTCGTTCCAAAGAGGGGTCCCATGATATGGTTTTATTGAAATTGTTTCGTTTTCAGCAGCTGTATTTGCATATTGCGTGGGCGGATGCGGGCGATACTTTGGATAAAGGGTTAAAAGATATCACCCTGCGCTGCAGTGCAACCATCTATCGAAACCACTCACAGTTGGAATTTACACCGGTGGCACCCACCCCCCCCGCCCCCCACCCCCCCCCCCCCCCACCTCCAGCGGAAACCCTCTAGCCACATCCCTGTTGAGGCTGTACAACGCCGTAGAATGTTTCTTGCTTACTCTGGGAATGGGAAACAGTTATGGACGCTATACAGATATGGTGGAACCGAGGGGGGAGGAAGGGAGGGAGGCACAGGGGCACAGACCCTTCCACTTTTTCCACAGACGTGTTATGCGGTCATACAATGAGTTAAATGGGCGCATACAAATGTGTCAATATACAGGTATTCCTACATTATTTGCAAATCCAAACAACATTTGGCCAAAGAATTCCACCTTTGAACGCTTCGGTCCGTCTATTCTAATTCAATCATCTTCTTGGAAGATGATTGTAGTATAAGAAATGGACAGGACAGAGACCATGCTGCGACATGCTCATCTAAATGAGAAACTATAGTGTATCATGGTCCATCTATCGATTACACGACTGTAACTTTTCTACCACTTGTCCGATCCATGGTGGCCTTGAAAATTTGCTCCCCTCTTCTTTTATCGAGCTACAGCGTCTCTGGGGCTATATTTATTTATTTATTTATTTATTTATGGTAAAGGTCACATATTTATGCACAATGGCTAATCATGACCGTGACAGTTTTACGGGTGGAGGAAGCCGGAGTACCCGGAGAGAACCACCGAGCAACGACGAGCAACTATCAGCTCCCCAACATCGTAACTCCGCCCTGCAGCACAGGCAGGGTTAGATTGGTTGAAGACATGCGCACCTTAGTACACGGCGTCATCGTACCCCCACGCGGCAATAGAGATGAAGTGTCTTGCCCAAGGACACAACGCGGTTGCCGCAAGTGGGATTCGAACCGAGGACCACTCGGCTTGCAGCCTGCACCTCTACCTACTCAGCCACCGCGCTCCCCTGGCGCTATATCAAGCATTTATTTATTATTATGTATATACAGTAGAGTCCACTTAATTTGATATCGCTTAACTGAATAACCCTGTTAATTAAATATAATTTCTCAACACAAAACCATTTACCATACCTCAAATACAAATTTGACCTGTTAATTGAATATAAGTTATAGAGTAAACTCCTGTTAATGGAATAAAAAATATTGTAACCTGTCAAGAAATTACCCTGACTCTCCCCAGTTTTTCTTTGTTTTTAGACCTATTTGGCCTCAGTACATCCAATACAGGCATTTAATCTATTATATCTTGCTTGACAGAGCTCATGGAGCTCTGTCAAATAAGATATAATATAATAAATGCCAAGTTTATCTGTAGAATGCAGGAAAATGACACAATCCCTGTTAATTGAATACTCCTGTTAACTGAATAATTTTCATTGGTAAAGTGGCTATTCAATTAACAGGATTCCACTGTACTTTCAGAATGCATTAAATTTTGAAAATGCCCTTAATGAACTATGGGGACCCCGACCAATATATTGAATCTCCAATGAATTTCGATTCATTTAGTGTTGGTTCTGGGTCAACAGGTCATACACATGAATGAAATGTGAGCGTGGCCCACTTTCAAATCTTTTCGCCCGGTCATCTTTTTTGACGAATGAAATATATGTATGAACTTCGAGAATGCATTAGGGGATTATAAAATGCATGCAATTTCCAGCAATTAAGAAAAATACACTCAATGTCCCATGGGTGACCCCACTGACCTGGACCCATATTTTTAACCTCCGGCGAATTTCGACTCATTTGGTCAAGGTCTTAGGTCCATACGTCACACCATGCTTGAGTCACGAGTGTGACTCACTTTCAAACTTTTTAGGTCCGCCCACCATTTGGACTGTAGAAATACCTGTATGAACTTCGGGAATGCATTAGTGGTTCATAAACATGAATGCGATATGAAGAAGAAGAAAAGGAAGAACATTAACAGCATTCTAAATGTCAGCAAGTAAAACTTGTAATGGCTTAAAAAATTGTTTTTACAGGTATAGTAGTCGACCAAACTTACAACTTTATGAAGAGCAGGAGGCTGTAAAACAAGAGATAAAAGAATTCAAGGTATACACTAATAACATTCATTAAGGTATCGCGGAACTAAATATTTAGTTTAGAGTGATCTGCCTGGAAATCGGATATTGCATCATAGTCTAAAATAAGACTCCTAGAAAAAGACTTATTGCTTGAGAAAACTGTTAAAGCATTTTATTAGGTTTTTACAACAATACTGAATATTTCACAAGAAAAAAGAGATTTTCTAAGTATTTTCTCGGTCTATAAAATTCAGTTAACTATTTGTGTATTTTTGTTGGGAATTCCCAGAAAAAAACTGAGTTCAAGGACGGTACTTCACTTTCTGGTGCATTTTCTCTCTTATTTGTTGCATGACCCCATGTTTTCTGGCCAGAGAAAGTTGTGTGAAGGTCTGTACTTTATGTAGGTATTTAAATATTTAATTTAAAGTGATGCGATCATATTTTTTTCCACATAAGTGTTATAATGGTCGCCTATGGGAAACTATTTAGTTCTGTGATACCTTAAACCTTTGAATCCGAACGACCATTTTTTCCGGTCCAGTATCGTGATATAACCTGTCTTTATTAAGTAATAGTTGCTCGGTGAATCTGTGTGGTAGGCCAATGAAGATTTTCAACGTGCAGCCACAAGGCTGCACGTTGAAAATATTGATTGGTCTCCCCCATGTGACGAATATAGACTCTTCCAAATGACGACACTGAACTGGTATGGAAGATATTACCAGGGTCCAAAATTTTAAATGTGCACCATAATTCTTGTTACGTCTGTTGATAAAGGAGTCGGGGTTATTTGCTAATAACCCCAACATAAGTACTCCTTAGGCACAGGCCCCTACTGACGTCCGTTGGATGAAATAAAAATGCTTATACAAAATACCCCCCCTCCCCCCCTCCCCCCCCCCCCCCCCAATCGTATGAAAGATACACAGGGTATCACTCTCCCAAATCAGGAAGTGAAAGAACACCTCGCACCCAACTTTGGAAAATTCATGTTTCAGTCGATTCCCGGCTGATATATTATAATTTCATATTTTCCTTGTCATGATATGTCTGTCTATCCATCTTTATCCCAAGAGCTGATAGTATGTATTAAAATATAATGTTGGAAGCGCGGTGGCTCATTGGTAGACTGTTGGACTTCTATGCTAGAGGTCTTGAGTTCGATCCCCGTCCGGGACGACCCGCGTTGTGTCCCTGGGCAAGGCATTTTATACCGGTTGCCTACATGGAGGAACGATGACGCCGTGTACAATGGAGTACTGCACGTCGATGGTGCACATGTCTTCAACCGCTCTAACCCTGCTTGAACGGAGCTTGGACAGAGTTAGAATGTTGAGAAGCTGACAGTTGCACGTCGATGCTCGGTGGTTCTCTCTGGGTACTCTGGCTTCCTCCACCCGTTAAACTGTGAAGGTCACGATTAGCCATTGTGCATAAATAAATAATAAATAAATAAATAAATAAATAAATAAATAAATAAATAAATAAATAATAAATATAATGTTAAAACGGAACTTTTGGAAAACGATAGCCCAATTGGATGTGTTTGGTCCCTTGCCGGGATCAACTGAAACATGAATGTTTCCAAAGTTGAAGGAAGTGTTTCTCTCACTTACGGATTTGCGAGTGAGACACCTTGCGGAAATTTAGTATTATTTTACCAGTTAGCCTTTTTAACCAATCGCCAACTAAGCACACCATAACTTATAATTAGGGAATGGTATTTTTTCTCAACATTCTTATTTCATCAAATGGCCGGGAGCCGGTGCCTGTGTGAATAAGTTATGTAGTGTATACAGTATGTGGAGAGTGGATTGTAACTAAATCACCCGCGGAGTGGAGTTATCACCCAAACTATAACTTTCAAATTTTATACATATGGACAAAAAACGCAAGCAATGTTTCAGCCAATGGACCTCCGGGTTTAACCCGGAGGTCCATTGGTTGAAACTTTGCCTGTGCTTGTTATGCTTTGCAACAAATTTGCAATTATTGCTTGGGTGGAATCTCCACTCTGTGGGTGATTTAGTGATAATACACTCTCCACGTACTGTACTTCAGTTAGCATTCACTTCACATTTGTGAATATTTATCCGATGCGTCGCATTGCAAATACCGAATACAAGGGTGAATGAAGTAGCAGTAATTTTCAAACTTCAGTAGTGGTTTTATATATCCACACATTTTGGGCACTTCTAAAGTAGTTTGACTGTAAGACATTAGTCAACTCAGCCTTAGTTGGTCCCAAGCCCTGGTTGTAAAGGAGGAGTTCGCCTTGTTCTCTCGTAAGATGCGTGCTGAAGGCCATGGAGGACGGCATACTGGCTGGTTGAGAACGACAGTGGCCCCGGTTGGGCAATCGCCATAGAGGATGTTGTTCGGTATTTATACCATAATTACCTATTGTACTATATATAAAAATCCTATGACATAAATTTTAGCTTTATACACCAACCGTGGTGAACACTCCAGCAATGGGATTTCAATAGTTAAAATTTACACCTACAGTGGAACTACATCCAAGTTGACCTTTGGTGACCTCGACTAGAATGCAAACGTGATTAAATTTATCTGTCATCGCCTTGCGAAGAGTGAAATGAAACGGGAAATTTTTATTGCGTTTTTAAATGAGCTTACCTCATAAAATAACCAAAACTAACAAACATGCGTTGCCTCACGTTAATAAAGCAACTCGAAATAATATGTTATTATGTTATTAAAATGAAAAAGGCCCCCCTGATTTGCACGTTTCTTTTTCCATTTCGTTTCGGCGATAAAATTGACAGCAGAAGTACCGCCCACCAGTGCTCATGTAAACAAAACAGATTCGCGAGTGTGATTATTATTTAACAGTTAAACACTTATCAATCTAACAATCATGGAAGAAATAAAATATACCCAAAGTAGCTTGATGTACCAAATGTTCACCACTCGTGGTGAAGTGGTGTTAACCGCTCGCCAAAGGCTCGCGGTTAACACCACTTCACAACTCGTGTTGAACATTTGGTACACCAAGCTACTATGGGTATGTTCTATATATCACCTTCGGCTCTTACTTCATTGCAGATAGTTGGTCCGATCAGACTCGGTCTGATGAATCGGGAGCCTCCAAAAAGAACGCCACGTCGGGGCACGGTGTAGTCGCTAAACTGACTAGTCTGTTTTAATTTCTGTTTTATTATTGTACTTTCTATGAATAATTCTTTATCTTTCCCAATCACTTTTGTTGCACTGTCGGATGGATACCAACTATTGTTTTTGTACAATGATCTTCCTTGTTTGATGTGGCCAGTTTATCGACTGTTCTATGATGACGAGGCTGCACGAATCAATCTGTCAGTGGTATGCGTATATATCTTACCACCCACAAGTATCTAGGAATTTCATTGGTTCAAAGACGTCACATGTAGACTGCATATAAAACCATATACTGCCTGTCAACACCAATATACACTGACAGCTATGGGTAATCTCCCCTTTGTTCATTGATTATTCAAAATGGCGGCAGCCGATAAACGCTTCAAGTTGAAAGATTGAGTGTTGGAAGCCCACATTTGGTCTGAAGTGCAGATTAGGCAACTTAAAAGGCTTCATATTCTATGGATGTGTGTCATGTTACCTTCGAAATGAAACTGTTTGGTATGTATGAATTTGCCTTGTTACAATTTATGGGAGAGTGCCTGTAGGCACTCTCCCATAAATTGTAACAAGGCAAAGACACGTGAACACATTGTGAGAATTCTCTCATTTAATTTTGATCGCTGTTGTTATTAGTTCTGTCATCGATGCAGCAGTCGGTAAGATATATTCGTTACACAGTTTGTTGGTGGCCTAATATGGTATACATGGTGTCAGTTAATTGCATATTGGAATATAGCTTTGCTGTGTAACTAATAGTATATCCTAGACGAGTTTGCACTTCATGTACCCTCGGCTTTGTCACTCCCCCGTGTTAGGTTGGAACATACCCCCCAATCTGGGCTCGAAGTAAGGGTGGGAGGCATGAACTGAAGAATCTTAAAATTATAACAATACGGGAAAACCTCCAAACGAAATAAAACGACGGCATGAATTAGTAAACGGAGACAGCACTTCTGATTCTGACTCTAAAAAAAATTGATTGACTCTAACACTGCATCTGAATGAAAATACACCAGTCACTAAATTAAATTAAATCTAATTAAATCTATTTTTACTACAAAAATATATATTCTTGGCTTTGCCGCGTTGCTGGCCCAGTTAAAGATGTGAAGATATTAAGAACATGTGGTCTTCTTGTGGGATGTGCTCGTGAAATTCAATCGGTACCATTGTTAAAAAAATTAAAAATACATGATAGAGAAGTGCATGTTAGTACTCATAAAACCCTCAGTGACAGAAAAAGTGTCATAAGAATTCGTGAGCTAGCTGATATGGGAGAACGTAATATTGAAGAAGCAATAAAATCTCAGGGGGTTATTGGGGTAAAACGAATTGACGTGAGCCAAATCAAGACAAAATCATATATTTTTACGTTCAGTACCCCACAGTTACCAAAAGTAGTTAAAATTGGCCACTTGAGCGTCCAAGTGGATCCGTTCATCCCGAAGCCACTTAGATACTACAAGTGTCAAAAGTTCGGCCACAGTAAAGAAGTTTGTCGAGGCCAAACAATATGCGACCAAAACGTGATGAGCCTTATAACAGCGAACCGTCAAGTACAAAAACTGACACGGCAATCATATGTTATCATCTAAAGATTGCCCTGTCTGAAAAAAAATAAAAACTGATTAAAAAAATAAAGTTTGAAAAACAAATGGACGATAGCAATACGCTAATTACATAAAAAAAGAAATGTCAAACAAATTTGCCTCAACATTTTCAAAGCATTCATCGACTGCAAATTGTAATCCAGAATTCGCAAAATGTAAAAAAAAAAACAATGAGAAAAACAGACGCAAATTTACCTTTGACAATTTAGAGGATATAATGAACCTTTTTCGGGGCGCGGTGGCTCAGTTGGTAGAGGTGCAGGCTGCAAGCCGAGAGATTCTCGGTTCGAATCCCACCTGCGGCAACCGCGTTGTTTCCTTGAGCAAGACACTTCACCCCATTGCCCACGCGGGGGCACGGTGACGCTGTGTACTAAGGCGTACTGCACATCGATGGTGCACCTGTCTTCAACCAATGCTAACCCTGCTTGTGTGGAGTTGGCATGTTGGGGAGCTGACAGTTGCTCTCCGTTGCTCGGTGATTCTTTCCGGGTACTCCGGCTTCCTCCACCCGTAAAACTGTCACGGTCATGGTTAGCCATTGTGCAGAAATATGTGACCTTAAACACCAATAAATAAAATATATGAACCTTTTTCTATAGAAATCAATGGTTTTCGAATTGTAACTCTCGCTTGCTTTGGCTGACTGGGACACTTTCCCATCGCTTTGTTCTGAACGCCTCACGCGGGAGAAAATTCAGAACATTTCACTAAATAGCTACTTGATATTGCAAGCACAGTCATCCCTAAAACCTTGACGAATCCAAAACGTTTTACCAAATCATGGTTTGATATTGATTGCAAAGAGTCTATAACGAATCGCAAGAACACAGAACAGGAATTTAAAAAGCCACCAACCACACATAATTTGGAAACTACATATAAATCGGGCACCGCCAATACAACTTGTAATACAAAAAAGAATCGTTTTGGGGAAACGTATGTCTCTAAACTTAACCAGCACACAACCATTAACAAGATATGGAAAATGTTTAACCCTTTACCCAACGTAACGACCAAAACCGGCCAACGCTATTCTCAAAAATCGCCAATTAATTTTCATTACTTTTTCATTTTTTGTCTCAAAAACATAGGTTGTGGCCCCTCATTGGAACGAGCTCGTCGAGCTCGTTCCAATGAGGGGTCATAACCTATGTTTTTGAGACAAAAAAAAATTAAAAATTAGTTATTCAAGAATGTTTTTTGCAAGTGTCGTCTGCTTTTCATATTAGGTAAAGGGTTAAAAGAAATTCAAGGGAACGAAACAAAATCAACTGTACAATACATGGACGATAGCAACACGCTAATTACATAAAAATAGAAATATCAAACAAATTTGCCTCAACATTTTCAAATTCACCTTGACAATTTAAAGGAACCTTTTTCTGTTGAAGAATTACATAACTATTTGCATAATATTAGTTACACAGTTTGTTGGTGGCCTAATATGGTATATATGGTGTCAGTTAATTTCATATTGGACGAGAGCAAAGCTCGAGTCCAATATGGAATTAACTGACACCATATATACCATATTAGGCCACCAACAAACTGTGTAACGAATATATCTTACCGACTGCTGCATCGATGCACAGAACTGATAACAACAGTGATCAAATTTAAATGAGAGAATTCTCACAATGTGTTCACGTGTCTTTGCCTTGTTACAATTTATGGGAGAGTGCCTACTCTCCCAACATGGCAAATCCATACATACCAAACAGTTTCATTTGGAAGGTAACATGACACACATCCACAGAATATGAAGCCTTTTACGTTGCCTAACCTGCACTTCAGACCAAATGTGGGCTTCCAACATTCAATCTTTCAACTTGAAGCGTTTATCGGCTGCCGCCATTTTGAATAATCAATGAACAAAGGGGAGATTACCCATAGCTGTCAGCGTATATTGATGTTGACAGGCAGTATATGGTTTTATATGCAGTCTGCGTGTGACGTCTTTGAACCAATGAAATTCCCAGATACTTGTAGGGGGCAGATATAGAGGATTACAATAAACCTTTTTCTGTTGAAGAATTAAATAACTATTTGCAGAAAGCAAAATATACCGCCACTTGGTCCGATGCAATACACTATCAATTTTTAAACATCTGCCTCAAACTTCTTATTACGATCATGTTTTCATTGACATATGGGTGACGGGTCAGTTTTCATCTTCTTCGAGAAAAGCAACAATAATTCCCAATCCAAAGCCTGATAAAGTACACAACAACCCAAGTAATTACCGACCCATTGCATGGACTAGCTGTTTGTGCAAAACCATGGACTGGATGATCAACGATCGGCTTGTCTTGTTTCTGGAATCGAACAATCTACTTGCGAATGTTCAGTGTGATTCAGACGCCAGAGAAGTACTGTGGAAAATTTGGTTAGATTTGAAACGTTTATAAGAAATGTTTTCGCTAGGAAAGAATATGCGGTCGCCATCTTCTTTGACTTAGAAGATACACATGATACAAGTATGGGATTTTAAAAAGTTCTTTTTAACACGGGATTGAAGGGGCGTATGTCTCTTTTTATAGAACATATTTAAAGGATCGTCAATTTGAAGTTCGTGTTGGGTCTACGTTATCTAATCCTTACGAGTAAGAACTGGTGGTTACTCAGAATAGCATGTTATCTCCTACCCTTTTTCGTTTAAAATTATCAGCTTCACCGAAGCAATTGAAATATGGTAGATTCTTGATGGTATGTCGATGACTTATTACTCTGCTACAGCAGTGAAACATGAATTCTATTGAGCATAAACGTAAGTTGAATTTAAATAGAATTCAGAAATTGGCTACAGAAAACGGTTTTAAATTTTCGAAGACCAAAACGAATTGTGTTCATTTATGTAAGCTCTGGACGCACCACTCTGACCCGGAATTGAAAATAGATGGTAGCACCATGAAAGTTGTTAGTGAAGTAAAATGCTTAGGGTTATTATAAACCGAATTTCACTCCTAACATAGACAGCTAAAGGTTAAATGCAAAAGGGCACTGAACATTCTGTGGATAGTTGGAAACACTGATTGGGGTGCTGACCAAAAAACATTTCTCATTTGTATAGACCACTTGTTTTATCTCACAATCGGGGCGTTTTTGCACTGTTACGCAACTAAAGTTTAATGTATTTGGGCCCTTGTTCCGAATCCGTACCATGGGCCCCTGATACAAGCGCGTAATTCTGCTGTTGCCAAAACATTAATTAAATAGTATCATTTTTCGATCGCTTCGCGTTTTTCCCTTCAGAGAAAACAATATTAGGTGAGGCGAAGCCGAACCTAATATTGTTTTCTCTGAGCCGTATATGACACTGTATCTGCCAACTCAGTAAACGCCCTGTAACGTATATTTATTTACGCACGGCATGCTCAAATGTCACCGGGGAAGTTAACTCAACGAATAGTTATATTACGCGCACTTTTCGGCATCTTGGGCTGGTTTGTAGCCTATTATTGGGATTTTCTTGAACGCTCGAGTCGAGGCTTCTCTCTTGAAGTTAAAGGATTAGCTTTCGCTATGAAATGTGGAAAACACCACCTCAATAAACGATGAACGGCATATTTTAAAATATAATAAACCTTTACACCAAGAGAGATATTTAATTCACCAGTAATTATTGCAAAAGTAACAACCAAATTCACATTGACGAAACACACAGTTGCTCCACTTCGCATGACGGTATTCAGTAAAGTGAATCCCAGTGACGTAATTTTGTCTGAAGTGTAACGTCATCACTAACCTCAATATGGAGATCAATGAACGCTATTCTATTTTTCAATTTGCGTCTTTCCATCGATAAGGCAAATGAAAAAGTTCCTCTTAAAATAGTTTTCTAACACATTTTGTGGTTAATATTGTGGGATAAATTTATCATCACCACAGTGTGTGTCTCTGGAAATTCTGATCAAGTCTCGTTGTAGGCAGAGAATCGCATTTCGACTCGCCCTAACGGGCTCGTCGAAATACTGTTCTGTTCCTACAACTCGACTTGATCTGAATTCCCGGAGACACACACTGTGGTGATAATCTGTATAGATCAAAACTAGATTACGATTGTGTGGTTTATAGTTCGGCGAGAAAGTCATACCTCAAACCACTTGATGCAATAGTTGTATAAGAATTGGCGTGGGTGCATTTAGAACGTCTTCAATAGATTCAATGCTTGTTGAGGCAGGGGAGCCTTATTTTCAGAAGCGCAGGATTAAACTGTCACTCCAATATGTTTCCACACTATTGGCTAATCCACAAATCCCGCTTATATGAATCTTTTAAAAGACACCAGAAAATTTCCCCCCATTGGGAATTAGAATTATATCACATATGGTGACCGCCACGCTTGGATTTGATTTGATAAAAGAGAACTGTGAACCACACATTCCAACTTGGAATCTAAGGAAGCCAACAGTCAGCTTAGACCTTGTTTCATCCCAAAAATCTGAGACACATTCTCTGCAATTTAAACAAAAATATGCCGAAATAAAATCTCAATAGAAAGGTCTATACAGATGGATCTAAATATGGTGACAAGGTATCATCAACCGTTGTTATTGGTGATCAGGTCATCTAGATCAGAATACTAAATAAAAGTTCTATTTTCATAGCTGACGTTAAGCTTTGCAACTAGCGCTTGAACACATCGAAAGTGTATAGACAAGGAAGTCGATTTATCTTTCCAACCTTCTTTCCTCTTTGCTAGCTTTACTCAACCCCAAATTGAAGAACTCACTCATTTTGGAACTTTGTGAGAAGTTGAATACTCTTATGTTTGACATCGTGTTTTGCTGGTTACCTGGGCATGTTGGTATTTCCGGTCACACCAGATCAGACAGTGCAGCAAAACAGGCCTTAACCCTTTGAAGCCGAGCGGCCGCTTTTCCGACCTAGGACATGATACGACATAACGTCATTAAATAGTGTGGATGCTCAGTAAATGTATGGGGGAAACCAATCAATATTTTCAACGTGCAGCCTCGAGGCTGCACGTTGAAAATATTGATCGGTCTACCCCAAATAATGAATATGAACTCTTCTAATTGCTGGCATTGAACTGACATGGAAGATACCACTAGAGTTCAAAGGGTTAACCAAGCCTATCATTGATTTTAGGATCCCATTCAGTGATTACAAACATATCAGTCAATAAATCAGATCTACAAGCAGGGTTGGGGTATTCGTATTCGCATTCGGTATTCAGTCGTATTCAATACATTTTTTCAAGTATTCAAATGTATTCAATATTCATGCAATTTTAAAGTATTCGTATTCGTATTCGAATACAGTCAAATTTGAGGTGTATTCATGAATACTTTTTGAATACTTTTTGAATACTTTTTGAATACTTTTCTTGTTTTTAATACACATGTATAGAGTATTTGTAAAAAAAATATTGTGATTATCTCTATTAGAGAGTAGTAAAGAATTAAACTAATACTTTTGAAGTGCACATATCAGGTCCATCAAATAGTACATCAAACTTCATACTACACATGAAGGTAAGTTCAATTATTTATCTGCCTTTTGATAGCAAACTCTTCATTGTTCAAAATTTATTTCATTGTAAACTGAACATTGTAATTGTACAGATTATTTTTTGGACAAAGGATATCAGTCTGGCCAAAGTAGTGATTTTTAATCCCTAGACAACTCCATTATCCAATTAATACTAATCTAATATTTTTCTACAGTAATAGTAGAAATAAGGTGTAGACTGATAGATCTGTAAAATTATTGTGCTTGAATTACAACATTTTTCCAATAGTGCAGTAATTGCTTAATTGATTTTTGTGAATAGCACTGGCCAGTTTTTTTTATTCTCACCAGCAATGTATGTTTAAATATTAATAAAAGACATGAAGCAAAGAAGCCACAATTAGCCACAATTAACAGACATTATTGGGGGTCATAAAATGCAGTTTAGAAGAAAAAAACTTTAAAAAATACCTAAAAAATTGTGTAAATTTCTCACAGTTCTCTATTTAATGATTACTGTATATGCACTAAACAACAAAACATTGGATGAGTTCTGTGCACATTTTGCTTATTGTTTTCTAAATAAATTGATATTTGAATTTTTTTTTTTTATTTCTTTTGTTTGTCATTAATACCAACTTACGTCTGTTGGATTCTAAAGGATTAAGAGATCCACCCGCTGAAAAACTAAATCTTCACCTATAATCCATTTTATCTATTGACTAAAGTGAATTTTTTGATTTGATTGGTTAATAGATACGTGGTATGAGACCATATTCATTGAAACCCACGATACGTCCGCCCAGCCACTGACAAATTTCCCATACCCAGTGGAAGCCTTGTTCCGAAATCTACAAGTTGTCCATACCCAGTATAATTTTTTTATACTAGTCATATCGGCATATTTTCACAAAAACTCTTTTGCACAAAAATTCCACAGAAACCTGTATAGCTCAACAATGGAAGATAAAAGATCTCATGCTGTGTGTGTTCACACATGAAATAGATTGTACTTTTAAAACGGAAAGTCAATAGATAAATTCGGCCTCATGGGATACGGCTGGCTTCGGGTAGGTAAAAACCCATACCACATGATCAGACACGGGGTAACTAATAATACCCTTAATCCCAATAAGAATGATCAAATTATCATCCATTTACAAGAAAAAATTTTGAAAAGATATTCAAGTATTCATATTTGTATTCATGAATAAATTGTAAAGTTTTCGTATTCGTATTCAATACATTTGAAATTTGTGTATTCGTATTCGTATTCGTATTCATAAAATTTCAAAGTATTTGTATTCGTATTCAATACATTTACAATGTATTCGCCCCAACCCTGTCTACAAGGCAGTCTAAATGGGATGGTGCGACAAATAACAATTTCCATCGCATTCGGCCTAATATTGCAGATAATAAATCGCCTTTCAACCTTTTTAGAAAAGATAATGTAATTTGGACACGGTGTCATATTGGTCATGCAAGACTTACTCATTCATTTTTGTTAGATGGTAATATGTTACAGAATGTGTTCCTTGTCAGCAGGGATTGACAGTGGAACACATTCTTTTGTACTTATAGAGTTTAGTCTTGTCAGACGTCAGTGTGTTAATGTATTGTCTCTTAGAGGACTGTTTTACACCAATTCTTATAAAATTCTGTCGTACCTCGAGGAAATCAACCCTTTGATAAACTTTAAAATGTTCTTATTCGTTTAAACTCTCATCTCCTCATAACCAGTCAACAGGTTGATGATTTTAAACAGTATTCTGTAAACCACTTGTCTCATTTTCTCATAAATGCTTTCACGGACTATTTACTCCTCATGTTTCCAGATTTCACTGAATCTTTTTTTTTAATTTCATGGAAGGTAACGACGTCTTTATAATGCATACCTTTTTTTAACCCTCTGAACCCTAGTAGTATCTGCCATGTCAGTTCAATAGCAGCAGTTGGAAGAGTCCATATTTATTATTTGGGTTAGGCCAATTAATATTTTCAACGTGCAGCCCTAAGGCTGCACGTTGAAAATATTGATTGGTCTACACCACACATTTACCTCGCAGCCAACCCATTTAATGACATTATGACGTAGTTTGTGACCCGGCCGTAAAAACGTCTTAGATGCTGATGTGGCGTAAAGCACCGATAAGTAAATACCCTTTAGTAGTTTATTAATAGTTGCCATAGTTGGAGGCCCAGCTCCTGTCTTTCCAAATTTCCAAATCTGACCAGTAATTATTCAGTTCTCAATAGACGAATTCGATGATTTTCAAATGCTGTGCATAAAACGAATTAGCAAAGGTGGATAATAGGACCTGACAGTGGCTCTCACGTTTACCATTTAATTGTGTTTCCCCTGTGGTAGCTTCACCAATGCATAACGCTTTTAGCAGTCTGCTTGCTTTCGATTTTCACAAATGAGAAAGTAATAATTTATTAACTATTAATAACAAAATCTTAATAACATTTATCTTGGCATCCCGGAACTAGACCTCTAATGCCGGCTGTTACAATGACAGCCATTTTTAATTTATTGTAATATTAATGTTACCAATTGAACAGTGAGTAAAAGGTGGAAGAGCAGATTGTGTTTTTGTCATATTTACAGTGTTCATTGTTTGAGTCATTTCACGAGAGTTATTTGACTCTTCATCGAAGGAAGAGAAAAGTTCATCCACGTTTATTTCATCCAAAGCAGGTACCACCGAGGTATTAATACTGACACAACTAGCTGTGCTTGGTGGGGCAACGCGAGTACAATTGTTAGTGGTATCAGCATCTGTGCATGGAATGTTTGGTTTGGCATCATTCATCGACTTCGTGAGAACTTGTCTCATCGCCACTTTTTCACTTTCCGACACCCGTTGATACATAGCGAGAGATGATAGGGATTTATGAACTGTAACTGACATAATTTGAGCGCCTTCAAAACGTTTTGTGACAAGATGCTGCAGCCGGTTGTGCGTATAGAATGGTTTGCATATATCTGAGACTGTTCTACTTTCTTGCTCAATGCTGGCATGAACTGTGAAAGCGTTTTCTCTTCAATTGGTCTGTTACAGTAACAATAACCTTTATCAATGAAACTATCCAGAGGTCTCTGACATAAACGGTTGCACGATGGATTCAGTTTTGAGAGATATTTTTCAAAGGTCGCTACCGGGCAGTTAATATTACCGGAACATTCTGGAATTACCCCACTCACAATTTCACAATCATTCTATCTGTGATTCTTTGTAAACTCGTCAACAGACTTCACAACATATTTCAAGCCAGTTTTCTCGTCAGATTTGATTTCAAACGAACTCTTTGTCATTAGATGCATATTTTCCCTGCCCCTTCGGAAGAAATATAACCTCACGTCAAATTGCACCTTATTCGACAGGCCTATTAGAGTTTTATCTGATAACCACATTGATTCATACAGTTTTTGTCTATCTTTATCCGTTATCATTGGGTGGTGGTCTACGTGACCCTTTCCTGTTCGTTTTAACTTGGTCAATATCGCTCTGAAGTTTTTATTTACATCATTGAAATGGGGGTCTTTTATGATATCAATATTTTTGTTGAATGGCGGGGAGGTCAAGTACCGGTTTAGTCCATGCCTAAAACTTTCCATTGATGTAGACTTGTAATTGCCTCCGCTTATTTTTCTAGCATCCATGTAAAAACGACACAGTATTTTGTTGAGCTGAACGTTATCAAACTCCTCAAATTTGTCTTCCTCATTTTTCCCAAGCAAGTAATCACGCAACATTTTCGCTGCTTTTGTATTGCTTCTTATTGTTTCTTTGGAATATATAAGCCTTCGTTTTGCTTCAATTTCGGAAGAAGATGTTTCTGCGAATCGTTTTGCCATTTTGTAAATAAGCAGACGAAACAACTGTTGCAATATAGGGGAAATAACTCTACTCGACTTACATGAAACGAACATGACGCAATGCATTTGAAACAAACAAGGAGTGTTGATTTCAAGACTTTCATCTTTTGAGACGAATAATCAACCAAACCACGATAGGACATTTAGGAAATACATTTAAATATCACAAAACCGATCATTTACTTATTTTGAAACCGTTTGCAACCCACAAGTTGTTTAAAATGATCAATTAAACAAGTTTTGACAACTCGAAGCGATGAAAAAATAAACGAAATTCAAAATGTCGGTACTCACCTGGTATTAAAACACTTACCGGGCGGGTGACGACATTTTGAACCTGGTATCGCGAGGTACGCTGTTTGTATATACGTGACCTCATTGGTCAATTTGACTCCGAGGCATAGTAAATATCGGTCCATCGATACACCATGTAATCCTAGCTTCATAAAGGGTAAAAAAAGCATTCTTGTTAAATATACCGTAAAAGTTCTGACAACCATCTTTTACCGTAAATTTTACGGTAATGAAGTCTAATCATATGAGCACAAAACAAGAATGGTCGAATACAGTGTAATTTTGAGTTTTTTCTTTTGTTTTTGTTTTGTTGTTGTTGTTGTTGTTGTTGTTGTTGTTGTTGTTGTTGTTGTTTTGTTTTTTTTCAGAATGGACGCGTTCAACTCTTCCTGGAGCCAGTACTATAAAACTTTTACAGTTGCATTCTCCAGAATTTTATTTTCTAGTTATGACTTTAAACGGGTTGAAATGAATCATTGGCATTTTCAAAGATGACGCAATTTACCAGTTGGCAAATTGCCATATCTTTTAAAATGCTCATGATTCATTTTGGACAGTTATATAAATAGGTACAAAATACAAATCTAGAAAATACAATTGTAAAAGTTTTATACTATTGGCTCTTGCTTTCGTAAAATAGCAGCGTCCTACAGCCTTGTTACAACAGCCAGTTAAGGTAGACTGACAAATATCTTTCATCTGAATGCAGCCATAGAATATAAACACCGACTTCATTTCTTGTGGAGACGTTTTCTATGAAAACGCTTTCACTGCGAAGGTACGTCAGTGTATAACCAATAAGAGTCCAGACCCTATATGATCCTGACCGTATGAACCCAAATAAACACCAGAACTAACGTAGGGTCGAACAGACTGGTAACGCAAAAACTCAGCGTCTGAAAATTACTTCGTTTCTTCAAACCTGACAGCAACACATATTTTTCAAATAAAATTAATATTTCATCACTTGAACTTGATATATGTGTAAGATTAAAAAAAATAAATACATGTACCAGCGATCTTCCCTGTTACTGAAACGTTGACAAGATAACATGTTTTATTGTTTAGTTATGTGAAAGTCGCGACCTCCTCCTGAAGGAAATATAAAATATATATATATATTAGGTAGATTACATTAACATTTAAGCAAGTTTTTATGAATATATAGCTAACAGTGGTGTATCTCATCTCTAAATCATCTTTTGATTGTTTAACCCTTCACTCAACGCACAAAATATCAACATCTATGGGAGCGCGGTGTCTAGTGGTTACGGCATTGAACTTAACCCTTTGAATCCCGGAGGCCCATTTTCCGGCCCAGTAACACGATACTTCATAGTTTCATCAAGTAGGTTGATTTTTGAGTGAAGGTGTTGTGTAGACCAATCAATATTTTCAACGTGCAGCCCCATGGCTGCACGTTGAAAATATTAATTGGTCTATACTCCCAAATAAAGAATATGGATTCTTCCCGTACTACCATTGAGCTGATACGAAAGATACCACTAGGGTTCAAAGGGTTAAAACTGAAAGGCCCACGCTTCGATCCCCGTCAGGGGTAACTGCCTTGTGTCCTTGGGCAAGGCACTTCATCCCGATTGCCCACGTGGGGACACGTTGGCTTTGTGTACTAAGGCGTACTGCACATCGATGGTGCACTTGTCTTCAACTAACGCTAACCTTGCTTACGCAGAGTTAGTACGTTGAGGAGCCTGACGGTTGCTCGCCCTTACTCGGTGGTTCTGATACTCGAGCTTCCTCCACCCGTAAAACTGTTCGACACAAGGTGACACTGGCTATCGAAAGTGTCGTTAAACCACAATAAATAAATAAATAATTAATTAATCAAAATTTATTATTTTAATTTTCTTTTCAATATTTTTTCGAAACACTTCAACAAAACCATGTCATGTGACTCTCATTGGAAAGAGCTCGACGAGCACAATCCAAGGATGGGGCACATGATACGGTTAGGCTGATTTTTTTAAAATTCTTTTTTCTCATCTGCTCAATATGTAAGTTATGAAAGGGGATACGGCCAATTCGTCAGATCATCGATTAACAGACTTCGTGTAACTGATTGAGCGTTTTGAATAAGAACTGAATTTTCCCCCTTAACGGTGGGGTCAGTTTATTAAAAAAAACAGAAGATTACTTTACGTCGTCAAATTCAGCGAACAAGGCACGCATGAGGTACAGGAAAATATTTGACACACCTATCCCTGTACAAAAGAGAATGCATTGTGTAAAGTGGGCTGGGGAATCAGATGTGCCTTGTGCTTTCTTCCTCCAGGCGTGTAGCCAGGATTCTATACTGGGGTGCCCTTGGTCGTTTGGGGCGTCAAGGATTATATTTGAAAGGCCGTTGTGTGGAGTTTCGTGGTCTTCCTTTAGCCCTAATTAAGACCCTCCGGTTGTTGCCCCTTCTCCCACTTCCCTGAAGGGAAGTGGGCGAGGGCAACTACCGGAGGGCACTAATTAGGATTTGCCAATCCCCTCTTAACCCCCGAGCATATTTTACAAAATTTAGTCCTCTAGGAGCAAATTAGAGGCATCTGAAGCGTGTGCATCCCCTATATTGAAGATCATTTTGGGGCGCTATGTTGTATGAAAGTTGTATTGAGCCAATGTTTTGGGGGTAGCGAAAGTTTTAAGGGTGTCAAGTCCCCCATCCCCAGTCAGTACCCCACCCCAGCACTGTCTTCCTCACCATTCGATCAAGTTCCACTTTGGATCCAAGCTTCCCAGTTGTGCTAATCATCATTATATTTTGTTTTCATATTAATCAGTGATAAATAAAGCCTTCCGTCAATTTCATTGGTCAATTTCAAAACTAGACAATTTGATTGGCTGAACAAAATAAAACTAGGCCACATTTCATAATTTGCATAATTAGAGTTGGGAGCTTTCATTGGTCAATTTCAAAACTGGACAATTTGATTGGCTAAACAAAATACAACTGGGTGACATTTGCATAATTTCAGTAGCGAGAATTTACGTTATCTGTCCTATCTGGGGTCGGTTATATTGTATTAATCTTTTACCTACAAGAAAAACGCCATTCATTTTTTTTTTATATTTTCACTTTTTGCTTCCAAAACATAGGTTATGACCTATGTTTTGTTTTATCCAATGAGGGTCGTAACCTATGTTTTGGAAGCAAAAAATGAAATTTTTTAGTTATACGAGGATGTTTTTTCCAAGTGCCGTCTGCAACTCAAGTTAGGTGATGGGTTAAAAAGTCATACTAAGTGGCTAATTTGTGCGTGTGTGTGTGTGTCATATGATAAATAGAATATGAAATGAGTGTTTTCCACATATAATATTTACGAAACTCGTCCGAATTTTCCGTTTGGGCTCACCAGAGGCTCGCCAAAACGGAAAATTCTTAAGACTCGTTTCATAAATATTATATGAGAAAAACACGCATTCCATATCCTCTATATATGTACAGGAATTAACGGTTCTAGAAAAAAATACTTTATAAAATTGTTTCAGTGTTGTCTGTCTTAAACCGCTCAGTGCCTGCTGTTTTTATCCAACAATCTGACTGCATGCATTGTACAGTGACCGTTCGAAGCAATGGCATATCATTCGTGTCTTATAAGGATTTTATCCAAAAATGTTACTAATTTTTTTTTTATCAACATTCAGTCAACATTTTTTTATTCTTTCTTTTTGGATTTTTTTCTGGGAAGCGATTGGAAACGGCCTAATAGGCCATGTCGCTTCCTATTATATCCATTGTACTGGTACATTACTGCATTCTTCGAATAAAGTTCTGTTCTGTTTTGTTTTGTTTTGTTTTCCCTAAATTTAACGTTCTCTGTTGCACGTAGGTCAATGGTGGACAAACGATTGTTGATAACACAACAGTTGGGTTGAAAAGAGATGTTGGATTTGTGAAAAGTCTTGCTATACAGACTGGTGTTAATATTGTGCTTGGAACGGGTGAGTGTTACATTAGTATATATATTTTATAATATCATACAGGAGAACAGTTGCCATCGACGTAGTCCTCTGCCTAATTTTCTTATCTTTTTTTCTTACTTTTAAACGTTATAAATATTATTATTTTTTGCATTCGCGAATGAATAGTAGTTTCTTGTTAAACAAAACGAATCAGTCAATACAGACGGTGGTTCATTTCCGACGTGTGCTATTGCTCTCGCACATCTTTAACCCTTTATCTAACACGAAAAGCAGACGACACTTGCAAACAAAATTCTTGAATATCTAATTGTTTTCATTTTTGTCTCAAAAGCATAGGTTATGACCCCTCTTTGGAACGAGCTCGTCGAGCTCGTTCCAAAGAGGGGTCATAACCTATGTTTTTGTGATAAAAATTGAAAAAAATAATGAAAATTAATTGGCAATTTATGTGAATAGCGCTGGCCGGTTTTGGGTAAAGGCTTAACGCATTTTATTTGCAATTGTATTGGAGAGCTTTAGCTCAGTGGTTACAACATTGGACTTCAAACCGAAAGGCTCCACGGTTCGATCCCCTCCAGGGGCAACTGCGCCGTGTCCTTGGACGAGGCACTTAATGCCGATTGCCCACGTGAGGGGCACAGTGGCGCTGTGTACTTAGGCGCACTGTACGTTGATGGTACACTTGTCTCCATCCAATACTAAACATGGCTGTGTGGAGTTGGTACGTTGGGGAGTCTTGAAAGTTGTTCGGTGGTTCTCTCTGGGTACACTGGCTTCCTCCATCCGTAAAATTGCAAGACACGAGTTGACTCTGGTGGTCGAAAGTGTCGTTAAACCTCAATAAAATACTCGTGCTTCTAAAATATCAGTAGCAATATATATCTAGTAATATTACGCTATAACCTGATCTTCCTCGTCTTCGAGTCAAAGAAGGCCTTAGGTATGGAGTGCAAATCGCCAGACTTCAGATATTTAGGAGAGCGATAACAGTTTGGCCAGCGGTGAGGCGTAGTGTTACAAAGAGATGGAGACTATAATAGTAACACAACCATGTTGCCGCCCTGAACTTGATTCTACATCCTGTCCCCCTTCATTTAAATTAAAATATGAATTTAATGAATTTAATAAAAAGAATACACCACTGATATCTTTTCAACAGGATTGCTGGAACGCTCACTTGGTCACATATAGAAAACTGTCGCAACCTCCACCATCTTATAGGGCGGAAGTTACTATAAATAAACAATGCTCAACAAACAAAAAATACTCAAAGGTTTTCAAGTTCCTAACGTGTGGAGCTCGGGAAACAACTAACCACGAATAAATGAACGAACGAACGAACGAACGAACGAACGAACGAACGAACGAACGAACGAACGAACGAACGAACGAACGAACGAACGCGGACGGACGGACGGACGGACGGACGGACGAACGAACGATGTGGGATTGAAATCTCTTGCGACCCGAGTAACTTTATTTGCTTATGAATCCACGAGAGTCGGAAACGAGGACTAATAATCTTATGTGGTTTGAGTGTGCGCACTTGCAGTTGGGTACTGGGGTCAGACCCCCGAGTACCTCGAACAGGAAGTTGAGTAGGAGTTGTGGATAACTACAAAAATTTTTCTCTGTGTTTTATTTAGAGACGTTGGCATATTTATGGTAATACTGAAACTGAAGCTTGATGGTTGTTTTAGAAAAAGAAAAAGAAACCAAAACTAGTTTGGGAGCAGCCCCAGCATATTATCCATAACGGTTATAAAAAAGGGAAAAAAATCCATCAATATGTGTTTTTGAAAGCTGGGAGTCATCCATCAGCCTATAAGGAAGAGTGGATGCTGAGTCTTGGCCATCTGGTCTGCCTTAATGGAGAACAGATGGCGGGGTGATGGGGAAAAACACACACTCACAGACACACACCCAAAAGCCCTTAATTATTCATATGTTTATTTATTTGAAATGTACACTGGTACCAGCCAAGCAAGCTTGTTTCACTCCTTGCTTGGTGTTTGGTTTCCTGTGTATGTTAACAAAAAGCTTGTACCAATCCCTTCCGCGCTTTGTCTACTTTTATCCTGGTGTCATCTTGGTTTGAGTGGTTCAAGAAAATTTGAGAGTGTTCAGTTAAAAAAGGTACAGGTAGGGAGAGATAGAAATCCGCTACTGTATATTGTGACTATTGTGTTATTTTTGCTATTGATGGGTCGAGTGGTGGGTTTCGTCGTAGCCAACTTCCCATACGCAGAGTTGCGAGGCAGTCCTCACAGACTCAATCCTAAAGTTCTCAATGAGTAGCGAGGCAATCCTCACTGACTCCACTCCTCCATATCTTTATTAAAGGGAAATCCGCTATTGTATATTGTGACTGTTGTGTGATTGTTGCTATTGGTGGGTCGAATGGTGGGTTTCTTCGTAGCCAACTTCCCATACGTAGAGTTGCGAGGCAGTCAACAGACTGAATCCTAAAGTTCTCAATGAGTAGCGAGGCAATCCTCACTGACTCCACGCAATTTAATTCTATTGTATGATTTAAATTTTCTATGACTTATTTTGTTTTTCTGTTAAGAGTTCGGTGCTCGTTTAACTCAACCATTAATCCATTATCTTGGAGACTGTTGACGGTTTTGTTTTGTAGGTCTTTTAATCGCATTTCAATAGTTTCTAATTTTGCTAGCTCATGAAGTTGCTATGTCGGTGACTACTATTTATTCCACTGTTCCCGTTTTAGCCGAGAAAGAACCGACACCTTATAGGTGAGATAACTAACTTTATCGTTTTCTCGGCTTTTTACCGTTTCTTATTCTCAATAAACATTAATCAGTGCTTCATAACACCTTCAGTTGATTTAATTGGTCAATTTTAAAAGAAAACTTTCTGATTGGTTATCCACCGAAAAAATCTGCCAAATTAATGCGCGCGTCAATAGAAATATTTCAAAACATCGACAAAGCGACGATGCCTGATTTTATTTGTTATAAACATTCACTAAAATCTCAATGATAAGAATGTATAAATACTTGAAAATTAGCATTAATAATGCCGAATTGTGGAAGTATATCGCGGATATGATGTATGACTGCGTGCCGCTGAGACGCTTTACAGTCAAATACGTGACGTTCAAGATGAAATTCCATTCTTTAATCCTTCTTTCCTTTCTAAAACATGTGTTTTGTAACTGTGGTGTCATATGATAAACAGAATATGAAATTCGTATTTTGGTCATACACTATTTACGAAACTCATCTACGAATTTCCCGTTTTGCCGAGCCTATGGCTCGGCAAAACGGAAAATTCTTAGACTCGTTTCATAAATAGAGTATGACCAAAACACTTTTTCCATACCCTATATTTATTGATACAGATGTACTGCTAAACGAATGTGTTAGGTACAGTCAAACCATTAACAAACAAAAGTTTTGAAAAATGACAGGATTGTATTAATGTTAGTAAGTGTTTTAAATAATGATCTTGACATAATTTCATGCAATTATTGCTATCATGACTGTGCATAAGAAACTTTGTACTTTACAGTCCCTCCCTATTGATTTCAGTAATTGGATGTGCGTGCTAGGACTATTCATAACGCCAGTTTGGGAGTCTTGATTAACTTCGAGAAATTAACATACGTTAAGAATCACAACTTATGAGATACTAGCTTTTACTTTTTTTACTTTTCTTTATTACGCTCAAACCATATTTATGGTACATGAGGTACAGCAAATAAAATATCATCAAACAATTAGAATGAGGACAATGGAGCAGGTAGAGTGTAGAGGGACACAATGTAAATAAAGGGGTGTCCCTATATTAATGGTATTGTTGGTAGGTGAATTATCGTGAGGTGGGTATGGGGTGCGGTCAGAATTTTACAAACCTATATTCCATGAACCTGGTGTGAATTCCGTGTAGCAATTCGTCCCTTGAGCGCAGTCTCAGACTTCCAGATGTCGTCCAGGTGCATCCAGGGGGCGAACTGATTCTGTATGAGGACAGTCCTTTAGTAAATGTCACGACAACTTGTCAGGTTGCCAACAGTGTTGGAGAGGACGAAGGGGGGGGGGGGGGGCGGAGGTTCAATATGAATAAGGGATACAACGGCATAGTTTCTACTCAAGTATATTCAAATCGAAAATGATAGCATAGCATTTTCCCAGCGGATGTTACCGGGCGCTGCACGGGAGAAGATGGTTATTTCAATATACCCTTAGATATGATCGACTCAGCCGTTTTCAAAATAGAAGGTCGAGGTCACTAATTTCAAGGTTAAGGTCACCCCGCACGGGCACCCCGATAAAGTCAAAATGATCGATGGGTCAGTATACCCGCACATGTGAAATTTTAGCCCGATCGGCCCAGCCGTTTTCGAAATAAAAGGTCAAGGGCACAATTTCAAGGTCACCCCGCACGGGTACCCCGATAAATTCAAAATGATCGATAGGTCAATATATCCGCACATATGAATTTTTTGCTCGATTGGCCCAGTCGTTTTCGAAATAAAAGGCCAAGGCCATTAATTCCAAGGTCAAGGTCACCCCGTACGGGCACGGCACCCATCCCATGTTACTCGCAGGGACGAATTACCCTCGAGTACAAAATTTGAGATCGATCGGTCGAGAAACGGAGGAGTTTCCCGGAACAAAGATAGATAGAGAGATGGAGAGAGATATAGATACAGACATTCGCATTTATATATAAGATTAACACTCCCTTGAGTGCATTGTCCTGACACTAATGGTCATTTAGGCGTTCCATCACTCCTCCTGGTTACTGTTTCTCGATGACTGTCTAAGCTTTTCTACTCTTTTTCTGAACAAAACAACAACTCTGATTTTGTATAATTCTACGATCCAGATTGAATATTTCGCCTTACTTTGTACTGCGTAATTTGTTTCATGAAGCAGCCTTCATTAGCCACAAGCTTGGTGCTGAATCCTTTCCCACAATTTTGTAAATTATCGTCTGAATTGTAAAAGTGTGTATCTTTTATCTGGAATAAAATATTGTTTAAACTAGATCCCAACGATACGCAATCGCCAATCACTCTCTCAAAGAGTATACATTAATGTTTGTCAAAAATTAATATGTCGGTGATGTGCAAATTTTTCATGGCAGATTTAATATTTACAACAGATTTTTAGTTATTACTGACAAAAAAAAACAAATATCAAAAGAGTTGTTAGTCTTATCAGTTTCCGTCCTAGGTAAACACAACATATTGAACTATTTTTACTCCCCTGAATGCGCATGCGTGTAAACAATGGTAAAGATGACAATCTAAATTACTGTAGCGATCTGTGAGAGAAAATTGAAAAACTTTCGTTTGCCACAAATTTCATTTTTTTACATAATGGACGGACACGTGATCAAATATTTTATAACATACTTTTTAAAATGGTATCAAATATGTTTTGTTAAAATTAGTTTTTAATGGTTCCATTTTTGATTAAAATTTTCACTTTTTATCCCAGTACATCACCTTATTAATTTGTCAGAAAAGACTGAGGGCGGGGGTGGGGTAATTTCAAAGTCCTAAACATGTACTAAATCCTTATGAGAAAATTTGGACGTACACAGATTTGATGACAGCAAAAATTAATTGTCTTTGTTCTGTAAACATAGTTTGGATATGTTATTGGTTTAATGGTTCCATTTAACTTTAAAAAGTGGTCTTTTTTTCTCTATTCATGACCTTGCGACAAATAATACCTCTCGTCCGTGGGGACAGTTACATGTGAAATAAGACCGGATGCACGTTCGGGAGAATACTCGAAATTCTCGCCCTTTTTGAAGTGGTAAAAAGAGTACAATATGAAACGTTTGATGACGTGAAAACTGTTACGCTGTGACTAAAGTCACAGCGTAACAGTTTTCACGTTATCAAACGTCATGGACTGGGAGGTATTGCGGCGTTGATTGACTCGGGGTGGCAATTTTAGTGGTGACGTTTATTGCTGACGTTCCAGAAATTCAATTGTTTTGAGATCAGCAGAATGCATCCAGCTCCGGAATGAATGAATGTTTATTTGCAATATATGTAACGCTCACATGTACAAAGTAATCGTAATACAAGATTAAATATAATTTAATGAATGTGGATGTATAAAAACAATTATTCAATTGGTTACATATATTGCGTGGAGATGACATAGCCTAGTTGGCTGTCTTCCTGCCATATCCATCAGACAGGCTATAACATTTTTCGCAGACTGCATTTTGTATTGGTTGGTGACGTATAGAAGGCTTTCGATCCAGGTTGCTGTTAAGGTAGACTCACTCGCTCCTTGTATTATATTCGAGTCTTGTGAGTGATCCGTACAAGAAAAATCTCGAGGGTCGTTATTAGCATCCACAAGATGTTGATTTGATTCTTATCATAGCTGTTGAATGTGGGTTCAATGGCTAGTGGATAAATGTCAGTTTCACTGTCGCAACTTCAATTTGGATATGAGGCAAAATTGAATTTTAACACATTTTGTGTGATATGATATCCGGCAATGAACTGTATTCTACAGTTCATTGATAGAAATCATATAACAAAATATGTCACTTTGTGTTACTCAAGAACAATACATGACACCCAAACATTATCCAAAATACTTCAGTTTTAAAGAATCTATAAGGTAATATTGAATTATAACGCCACCAGTTCATGTTAATTCTTTCGTGAAGCTAGCAAGATGTCAAGTCAAACGAGAGTCCGACAAGCGAGAATCGGTTAATTGACCATTAACGTGGTATGAGTTCGTACATTTGTTCTGTGATTATCATACAAGTAGGGTTTCATCGTCGTACACCATACAGTTAGTGGCAGATAAACTTGGCAGTAAACTCCTGGATAAAGCTTCCTGTATAAAATATCATGAAGTAAATGCAGTGGAGCCCACTTAACTGGATATCTCTTAACTGGATAACCCTGTTAATTGAATAAAATTTTCCAACACAAAACCATTTACCATACCCCCAGTACAAATTTGACCTGTTAATTGAATATAGGTTATAGAGTAAACTCCTGTTAATTGAATAAAAAGTCTTGTAACCTGTCGAGAAATTACCCTAACTCTCCCCAATTTTTCTTTGTTTAAAGACCTATTTGGCCTCAGTACATCCAATACAGGCATTTAATCTGTTATATCTTATTTGACAGAGCTCATGGAGCTCTGTCAAACAAGATATAATAGAATAAATGCTAAGTTTATCTCTAGAATACAGGAAAGTGACACAATCCTGTTAATTGAATACTCCTGTTAATTGAATAATTTTCATTGGCAATGTGGCTATTCAATTAACAGGATTATAGTGTAATATGAACTTTTCAAAATCATTTGCGTTGGCATTTTCGGTGACAATCTGGTCTCCCCGAATAAAGCATTTCAGCAAATGTCGGTGCACTATTTTTTACTCGCATTGCTTTCACAGATCTATTGCAAAGGCAGCGCGTTGGTCGTTAAATCTACACGCCGGTAGTCATGAGCTGAGCACATATTCCATCGCTGTCCACTTGGATGAGTCGAGTTTCACTGACTAACATCGATAATTCTTTCAAAGAGGACAGGTTTCGGCATTTCAATGCGCTTTATACAAACTATGCGAATCTTCTCTTTACTCTGCAATCACTCAGATAATATGACAAAGAGACGTTCTGATTTTCAGAGAAGTTAAAAGCGGTTACACCCATTTCATTTTACGATTTCATGAGCTGTTCGGAGAAAATTGTAGTACTGTTAATATTTTGGCACCAATTGCCGAACTTTAACGAAAGTTGTCGAATTTTGGTAATGTTTGATCTAGGTACATTTGGGTGTGGTTTGTGTCAACAAATAACTTTAAGAAAGACTTCAAACGTAACCTAGCGTGGCATGCCATTAAATTACGGCTTTTGTTGCATTCTTGATGTTTATTAGGCTTTTCCCTCTGGAAAAGACTATTGTTTTTCTACGGATTATTATTTTTTTTTTTTTTTTTTTTGGGGGGGGGGGGGGGGTTGGGGTTGTTTTTTTTTCCACACATTTTGTCCGCACGATTCCGAAGCCATTTTCGGACTGATTTTCACAAAATTTTGCACACGCATAGAGGGGCACAAAATCTAAAAATGTACCGAAGCGGAATTTTCGATTTAACCCTTATTTCGTCACAATTGGCAAAAAACTGTCAAAAATGGGGTTTATCGGCACTTTCTCGAATCACGTCTTGTAGATTTTTTTAAAACTTTCATCATTGATAGACCTGTCTGTGCCACGACCTTTGATACACATGACATATCAGGCGATGCATATGGTAACCCTCCACAGGCTGTCAAACATCGAAATTTTGATGAAATGGTCCGGTTTCAGGCCCTCAGAGCACCCAAACGATACACGAGAGATAAACATAACTTCCTTTATTTGAAGTGGAATTCACGGGAGATCATTTTTGTAAGTAATAATGGTGTTCAAGAAACCAAGCATTAACCCGTTTTGGTCTGGTTAAACAGCAATACCCCCAAAAAGCTAAAAAATTCAGGTTTTCCGTGGATTTCTCTAAACGAGTCTTGTAGATTTTCATGAAAAAATTGTCACTCCCAGGTCTTGATGTGACAATAAAAGATGCATGGACAAAATACTTCGGTGAGCATTTGTTAACCCTCCACGGGCTGCTAAAAGTCAAAATTGTGATAAACTGGGCTGTTTTTGGATGCCAACGGCACCCAACGGGTACGCCACAAAGAAAAGTGATTTCTTTTATCGAGCGCACAATCTATAGGGAAACATTTTTGTAAGTAGTAAGGGTATTCAAAAAACGAAGTCTTAACCCATTGTGGGCAGGCTAAAGAGAGAGACCCCTTAAAATCTAAAAATTCCCATTTTCTGTGGATTTCTCTAAATACATTCCATAGGTTTTCAAGAAAAATTGACTACTTGCAGGTCTTTGTGTGACATTACAAATGGCATGGACAAAATATTCCGCTGAGCGTTTATTAACCCTCTACAGAATGCCAAGCATCATAATTTTGTTGAAATGGGCTGTTTTCGGACACACACAGCATGCAATGTATGTCCGAGAGTTACACATAATCTCCTTTGTTGGAAGTGGAATTCACTGAGGACCATTTTTGTAAGTAATAAGGGTATTCAAAAACCCAAGCGTTAACCCCTTTTGGGGTGGTTATTAGCGATACCCATCAAAAGCTAAAGAAAAATCATGTTTTCCGTGGATTTCGTTACAAACATCTTGTAAGTTTTCAACAGAAAATGGCCATTGATAGGTCTTGGAGTCACATTACCGGTTGCATGGATAAAATATTCCAGTAAGCATTTGTTAACCCTCCATGGGCTGCTAAATGTCAACATTTTGAAAAAAATAGTCTGTTTTTGGACTCCAACAACAACAAATGGGAATGCCACAGAGATACATAACTTCTTTTACCGGATGCAAAACTGACAGAGAAAAATTTAGTAAGTAGTAAGGGTATTCAAAAAATCGAGGTCTTAACCCATTTTCGCCTGGTTAAGATGTACCCCTTAAAAGCTTAAAATTCCAGTTTTCTGTGGATTTCTCCAAAAAATCTAGTAAGTATTCAAGAAAAATTGACCATTTGCAGGTCTTGGAGTGACATTACAAGTTACATAGACAAAATATTCCGGTAAGCGTTAGTTAACTCTCCAGAGGCTGCAAAGCATAGAAATTTTGAGAAAATGGACTGTCCTTGGGCACCCATTGCACGCAATGTGTACCTGTGAGATAAACATAACCTCCTTCTTTGGAAGTGGAATTCATCAGACCAAGCATTAACCCATTTAGGACTGGTTAAACAGCGGTACCCATCAAAGACTTAAAATTTCATGCTTTCCCTGGATTTCTTAAAAAACATCTTATAGATTTCAAGAAAAAATGGCCATTCACGGGTCTTCATGTGACATTACAAGTTACATGGACAAAATATTCCGTTGATCATTCTTTAACTCTCCACGAGCTGCTAAACATCAAAATGTTGATAAAATGGATTGTTTTCAGATACCAAGAGCACCCAATGCATATGTAACAGAGAAATATAACTTCTTTTACTGCGCGTAGAATTCACAGAGGATCAGTTTTGTAAGTAGTAAGGGTATTTAAAAGAATGAAACTTAACCTATTTTAGACTGGATAAGGAGAGATACCCCTTAAAAGCTTAAAATTTACATTTTCTGTGGATTTCGCTAACTGCTTGTTGGCGATTTTCAAGAACAATTGGACATTGGCAGGTCTTACAAATTGCATAGAAAGAATATTCCGCTAGTCGTTTGTTAATCCCTCTACAGGCTGCTAAACGTCAACATTTTGATAAAATCGGCTGTTTTCGGGCAGCAAATGGGTATGTAATAGGTAAACATAACCTCTTTTATCAGACTCAGAATTCATGAGGGATAATGTATGATAGTATTAAGGGTATTCAAGGGAGCGTGGTGGCTCAGTGGTAGACTGTTGTACTTCTATGCTAGAGGTCCAGAGTCCGATCCCCGTCCGGGACGACTCACGTTGTGTCCTTGGGCAAGGCACTTTAGGCCGGTTGCCGACATGGGGGCACGATGACGCCGTGTACTAAGGCATACTGCACGTCGATGGTACATATGTCTTCACCCTCTGTAACCCTGCTTGAGCGGAGCTTGAACAGAGTTAGAATGTTGAGGAGCTGACAGTTGCTCGTCGATGCTTGGTGGTTCTCTCCGTGTACTCCGGCTTCCTCCACCTATAAAACTGTCACGGCCACGATTAGCCATTGTGCATAAGTATGTGACCTTAAACACCAATAAACAAACAAATAAATAAATAAATAAATAAATAAATAAATTAAATAAATAAATAAATAAATAAATAAATAAATAAATAAATAAATAAATAAATAAATAAATAAATAAATAAGGGTATTCAAAAACCAAGCCTTAACCCTGTTTATAGGATTAAAGACAGACAGCCCATGCCGTGTACGCTGCCTACATTACTTGTAAAATCGACATCCCCCACTAAATCTTCTGCGAATAACACACCTTCGTTGTATTTAGCAGCATGGATTTCCCCAAGAAACAAAGACAAAAATACGTCTGCGGAAAATAATGGCAAATATTTTATTTAGCCTGTATTTTGTCCGTACAGAAAATTTCTCACCCATATATACCTATAAATGATTCAATGATACAATTGGACATATTTCTCTCATAAAACGTGAAAAAACACTTGATTTATTGCATTTTAGGATTGCGCATGTATATTCTTAGAAGAATCTCTGTCTGTTATTAAACTACGGCGTGTCTTTGATCTCGTTTGGGACGATCAGTGATTAGCACCTTTTCGACAAAAGCCATCGAAATTGAAAATAAAAAAAATAATCAAATTTCACTAAAACCTTTTGCAGAATCGTGTTTTTCAGAAAACGCTTTCGCGATTGCGTGTGTCGTTTTCAAAATTCGGATCAGTAAGCACGAAATTATAAATATGTTGTTGTCAATAACAGAATTGAAAGCATGTCGGTCAAACTTGCATGACGTCAGAACTCGACTCGGGTTAAATACTGCGGTGTAGTGAAAGGATGAGAGTAAGAAACGCTGATATCGCAGTAGGCTTTAAAATGTCCATGGAATGGTCCTAAAATCAAGTTTATATTTGCAGCTTTATTGCAAATAGGTTTCCCGTTGTTTTTTGTTGAAATGTTATTTCCGTCAAGGCCAAGTACCATAGAAAATTTGAATACTGGGCAGTGGGATAGGACACCTGCCCCATGAACAACTGCCTCCTATTAAAATTAATTAGCGGGGACATCCCCCCCCCCCCCCCCCCATATGCTGTTTATTTTACCTAGGACACCTGCCCCCTGCTGTTTTTTTTACCTAGGACACATGCCCCCCCCCCCTACTGTTAGATTAGATTAAACATATTTTATTTGCCATTTGACAATGCAAATCAGGATTGGAGGACAAGTGCTTACCACTTAGAAGCCCCTCCGTTCCTGTACAGTGACTAATAATTTACAATAGGGCAGAACGTATTCCATAAATAACAGAATCTAGCAAAATCAAAATATTCTAAACATTATAGACAAACACAAATTAAACTGAGAGAGAGAGAGAGAGAGAGAGAGAGAGAGAGAGAGAGAGAGAGAGTGAGAGAGAGAGAGAGAGAGAGAGAGAGAGAGAGATCAAAAAAATAAATAGAATATAAAGAAAACATGAAATACAACATTAGATCCAGTGATGATGCCCGCCACCCACCCATTTGCATTCTGTAGGCTTTCGAAATTCGGATTCACAGTTCAATTCCAAGAATATTTTCTGTTATAAGGTTGCTGTAAAGTTTAACGCAGTCCCTGTCTCGGATGCATAAAGGTAGGTGCCGTCGAAAAAAAACTCTCAGTTTTTTCAGAATTTCGCTGGTTTAAGTGACAATTTACTCCATTCCTAATTCATTGAGCGCTGAATGTTTTCTATGCCTGCATGCAGCAAGCGTAGCGCGACAACTTCTGTTTTATACGTTATTATTGAAAATTTAACCCTTACAGATTTAGGAGTTCCCATGTGGGTACAGTCGGAATAATTGTTTTTTTCGCAAAATCAGTCCCTGAATATATTGGTAACCGTGCAGTGGCCTTTCGGTGGTGAAACACGAGGCCGCAAATAGTTAAGGTTGAAAAGTTCATCAAATAGACAGATATAATGCCAAACTCAGCCGGTGACAGGTAAATAATGAATAGGAAAGTCGTTGAATTGAGAAGAAAGTAGGGACGAATCGTCCCCTCGGTTTCCACCTGATCCACGGTGTTTCCACGCGGTCTTGGCACTTGACAAAGATACTAAACTGTCGGGCAGGGACAGGAGAAAACATTCCGAGAATCTGAAGTTGCTGCCTTGTATGGTCGGGACATAATTGGCGTGTATCCGACATTGTATCTGTTCAGTTTGAATGTCAAATTAGCCAGACGACGGCTTTTTCGCCACCGGGTCGAGTTGCCAGTTTCTGCCGGTACGCTCTGAAATAAGCAGTTTAACTCCAAACTTTCAGTCCCACGTGAACGTGTGAATATTGAAAGCTGAACAGTTCGTCAAATAGACAGAAATAATGCCAAACTCGACGGGTGACAGGTGAATAGTGAATGGAAACGTCGTTGCATTGGGAATAGAGGAGGGACGAATCGTCCCTTCGGTTTCCACGCGATCCACATTGTTCCCACGCGGTCACGCCACTCGACAAAGATACTAACCTGTCGGGCAGGAAGAGTAGAACAACTTCTGAAAATTTCGTGTAGCTGCCTCCAGTGGTCTGGACGTAGTGGGCGTATGAGCGACACTGCTGTCTGTTCAATTTTAATGTCAAATTAGCCAGATTACCGCCTATTCGCCATTAACCCATGCGCGATTACTGTCCACTTTTCATTTCTGACAAATATCTAACTGTTACCAGCTTGGCGAGGTCCATTTGGCGCCAGTGTACACAATGCATCTTTCAGCCACCAGCGTCTCTCCACCAGAAACTGAGAATCCACGATTTCAAGCGGAACTACCCCAGAGGGGGGAGCAGTGCCACAACCCCAGACATATACCCAGCGTCAGGTCGCACCGGCTAGAACGGGACCAAATTCAAACAATTACCTCAACTCATTAAAACGCTATATCTCGGCCAATTCTTGGCCGATTTCCATCATTTTTTCACTCATTCTTCACAAATAGTTACTGCATCTTTTCACACAGAGAGCGACACCAGTTTCCCATTCTATCATGTTGAATGTCAGGAGAGGGTATGTGCACGTTCGGGGTGTGGGTTGAGAGAGAGGGGCGGCTGCCTCGAGGCCCATGCTTGGTTTCGGGACTTTCTAATAATATGACCGAGTTCGGGCGAGCTTCAGGTACAAACGCTGAATGTTTGGGATGGCTGCTGCGAAAACGTTCGCCACAATCTATGGTGTCACACATGCACATGTTGTTATTATTAAGTACACGCGATCTGTTCAACGGGTTTGCTATTTAGCCCTAACTTGGACATTAAGCATCCAGCATTCACGCCAATGTGAAAGAGTATTGCCGAAAGAATTGTTAGACACTGTAGGGAGTTTTCTATCGGCTATGCACTTAATATAGCCTAAAAAACTACCAGCTCTATATGCAATCTTATTTCGTCGCTGCCTAAAAAGACAAGCGGAATAGGTGAATCTCTCGATTTCTTGAAATCGAAAAATCTAGTTAGGCTTTTCCATCTGGAAAAGACTATTGTTTTTCTACGGATTATTATTTTTTTTTTTTTTTTTTTTTTTTTTTAGGCTTTTCCCTCTGGAAAAGACTATTGTTTTTCTACGGATTATTATTTTTTTTTTTTTTGGGGGGGGGTTTTTTGGGGGTTTTTTTTTTTTTTTTTTTTTTTTTTTCCACACATTTTTGTCCGTACGATTCAGAAGCCATTTTCGAACCGATTTTCACACAATTTGGCACACGCATAGAGTGGCAAAAAATCTAAAAATGTACCGAAGCGGAATTTTCGATTTAACCCTTATTTCGCCAGAATTGGCAAAAAACTGCCAAAATTGGGGTTTATCGGCACTTTCTCGAAACACGTCTTTAGGATTTTTTTTAAACATTCATCATTACTAGACCTGCCTATGACACAACCTTTGATGCACACGACATATTAGGCGATGCATATGGTAACCCTCCACAGGCTGCCAAACATCGAAATTTTGATGAAATGGGCCGGTTTCAGACCCCCACAGCACCCAAACGATACCCGAGAGGTAAACATAACTTCTTTCATTGGAAGTGGAATTCACCGAGGATCATTTTTGTAAGTAATAAGGGTGTACAGAAAACCAAGTGTTAACCCGTTTTGGGCTGGTTAAACAGCAATACTCCCAAAAAGCTCAAAACTTCATGTTTTCCGTGGATTTCTCTAAACGAGTCTTGTAGATTTTCAAGAAAAATTGGTCACTCTGAGGTCTTGGTGTGACATTACAAGTTGCATGGATAAAATATTCCGGTCAGCATTAGTTAACCCTCCCCAAGCTGCTAAACGTAAAAATTGTGATAAAATGGGCTGTTTTTAGACACCAACAGCACCCAAACGATATACCACAGAGAAAGGGGCCTTCATTTATCGGACGCAAAATTGATCGGAAAATATTTTTGAAAGTGGTAAAGGTATTCAAAATTTGACGTCTTAACCCATTTTGGGCTGGTTAAAGAGAGATACCCATTAAAATCTTAAAATACCCGTTTTCTGTGGATTTCTCTAACAACATCTTGTAGGTTTTCAAGAAAAATCGGCCATTTGCAGGTCTTGGTGTGACATTACAAATCGCATGAACAAAATATTCCGGTCAGCATTAGTTAACCCTCCCCGGGCTGCTGAAGGTCAAAATTGCGATAAAATGGGCTGTTTTTGCACACCAACAGCACCCAAAGGGTACACCACAAAGAAAAATGCCTTCTTTTATCGCGCGTACAATTTATACGGAAACATTTTTGTAAGTAGTAAGGGTATTCAAAAGTCGACGTCTTAACCCATTTTGGGCAGGCTAAAGAGAGATATCCCTTGAAAGCTTTAAATTCCCATTTTCTGTGAATTTCCCTAACGGTAACTTGGAGGGTTTCAAGACAAATTGACTATTCGTAGGTCTTTATGTGACATTACAAGTTGCATGGACAAAATACTCCGGTGAGCGTTTTTTAACCATCTACAAGCTGCCAAGCATCGTAATGTTGTTAACATGGGACTGTTTTCAGACACACACAGCACCTAATGTATACATGAGAGATAAACATAATCTCCTTTGTTTGAAGTGGAATTCACAGAGGACCATTTTTGTAAGTAATAAAGGTATTCAAAAAGCCAAGCGTTAACCCCTGTTGGGGAGGTTAACAGGGATACCCATCGAAAGCTTAAAAAATCGTTTTCCCTGAATTTCTTTACAAACATTTTGTGGGGTTTTCAAGAGACAATGGCCGTTGATAGGTCTTGGTGTCATATGACCAGTTGCATGGATCAATTATTCTGGTAGGCATTTGTTAACCCTCCATGGGCTGCTAAAGGTAAAAAAAAAATTGAGGAAATAGTCTGTTTTTGGACACCAACAACATCAAATGGAAATGCCACAGAGAAACGTAACTTCTTTTACCAGACGCAAAACTGATAGGGAAACATTGATATTGATATTAACCCATTCTACCATTAATGATGGGTTTTACCTAAACATTTTTTTATCAAACCCAAACCGAGTCATTTGAGACTACTGTACTCACCTTTCTCATAACATCAAAGAAGGAACTTTAGTGAGACAGTTAAAAACAATTCATCAGACACTGTGGGGTCAAGAAAAATCATGGAATCTAATCGGGAAAAGCCATGATTCTCCAGAATCATAAAGTCTAGTTGTGCATTGGATTTCACATGGAATTCCAGATACTCGCATGTTTTAGAAGTTGATATATTCGTTTTATTAAAAATGGAAGATGCTTAGGTGGATCACAGCTGGGTTGTCGTCCGTGTCTGATGCCAATAGATACCTAATTATTGGAACGGCATGGAGTTATTCATCTTACAGGCATAAAGTCAAGCTCTGTCTGAGAAGTTTTATTTCAAACATCCCTAAATTACCTCTCATAATAGTACTATTTAAACCACACGCTAATTTACATCCTTCATAAATTACAATAGTGGGAAATAGTTTGCAGGAAGTCTCTGATTAGAAATTTTACCCGAGTCGTATAAAGGAATCACTTGACCCTTTACCAAACGTAACGGTAAAAAATGGCCACCGCTATTCACAAAAGTTGTCATACCAAAAACTATTATATTTCATTTTTGTCTAAAAGAAAATCTGATTTATGAATCACTATTGTACGAGCCCGTTATGAGTGTTCCGATAAGGGGCCATAAACTATGTTTTTAAGGCAAAGAATGAAAATTTTAGTTATAAAAGACATGTTTGCAAGTGTCATCCTCTATTCGGGGTGGTAAAGTGTTAACCCTTTACCCAACGTAACGGCAAAACAGGCCAGCGCTATTCTCAAAACTCGCCAATTAATTTTCATTATTTTTTCATTTTTTATCTCAAAAACATATGTTATGGTCCCTCGTTGGAACGATCTCTTCGAGCTCGTTCCAACGAGGGGCTATAACATATGTTTTTGAGACAAAAAATGAAAAAAAATTAGTTATTCAGGAATATTTTTTGCAAGTGTCGTCTCTTTTCCATATTAGGTAAAGGGTTAAACAATATATTTTTTTCAATAAAAATTATGAGTATACCGTAGTAATTAAGCTCGGCTTCACTTCGCAAGGACCCACTGGTAATCATAGGTGGGGTTTGGTTCTTTTGAGCGATGAATAATTTGCATTCACCCCTCAAAGCAACTAAACTCCACCTACGATTACCCGTGAATACCTTGGAAAGTGATGCCCAGCTAAATTACTGCGGTATACTCGTTATGTTTCAATCGTAAAATGGGACCTGATAACCAACATCTGGGTTGGCTGTGCTCTAAAATGGGCAGCATACGTACATAAAAGATTGGCTAAATTTGATTTCATACTTGTGCTGCAGTTAAAGATTAAAGAGTTAAAGATTCTGATGGTGACATTGGACACAAATAAATGAATCATATGAGTCAATCTGTTATAAATGATGCTGTACGGTGGACGCAATGCGAGCGTTGTGCGGGATTCAATAACGTAATAATTTACTTTTTGTCTCTTCGCTGGTGACTTCCATGCTGTTTGATGCTTTAGATCTTAGCTCTGCTGTAAAACAAAGACCACACTGTTACCAATGTGCAGACTGAATTATAAAATTTCTGATTATAATTCTGACGCAACGAATCGTTTGCATCAAAATTATATTCAGACATTATATGTTCCTCTTGGCTGCATTGGACTCCGTTTACCTTCTTGATTATTTTGTTTTACAGCAAGGCTCAAATATATATTAGAGACATCACTATAGTTCGAATTTCTAAGGTGGGAAGGAAAATCCGTAATTATTTCGTTATCGTACCAAGCGATTCGCGTTCAGTGTGTGAACATCTTCGGTATTCTTGATTGCGATCTTCAAAGCAAGCATAGTTTTCGCTGAAAAAAGTAAGGTAAGCTCCTTCCAAGGCGACGTCGGAAGTTGTGCTTTGCACTCAAAAGATATTCATTTAGAAAGCACTCACCACTGAGTTGAAGTTATTTATTTATCTATTTATTGGGTTTTAACGACACATTCGACAGCCAGGGTCATCTCGTGTCGGTCAGTTTTACAAGTGGAAAAAGCCCGGAGTACCCGGAGAGAACCACCAAGTAACGGCGAGCAAAGGTCGGGCTCCCTAACATATTAACTCCTCACAAGCAGGGTTAGCATTGGTTGAAGACAAGTGCACCATCGACGTGTAGTACGCCTTAGTACATAACGCCACCGTGCCCCCATGTGGACAATTGGGATCAAGTGTCTTGCCCAAAGACACAACGAGGATTCCAACCGAGGACATCTCGGCTTGCAGCCTGCATCTCTACTTACTGAGCTACCGCGTTCCCAAAAGTTGGAGTTTCTTATGTTTGAAGCAACTAGCTTAAAGATGAATTGTGTTGTGTTTGTGTTCAACTTGGGTTTTTGTGAAAATAGTTCTGCCAGTTAAATTGGCGGTCATATTTCGCTCACTCGACGTGAAAAAAACGTGCATATATTCATGTTTGACCCTATGCACACTGTTGTCAAAATATCACAATATGAATATCCAAAATTCATCCACAATGAAACTACGAATTTAACCTTTTCAGTCCTGTTCGACAGAGCTCGTGGGGCTCTGTCGAACTGGACTGAATTGGTTAAATTTCTAGTTGCATTATGGCATAAATTTGCGGCTTTAAATTTCAGTACTTTTACATCTGTATGCTGAGGGTTAATATATGATATCATTCGTTCAGGTTTCTATGTTGGCGCTACACACAGTGATGAAACGAAGAAGAAAACGGTGGAACAGCTAGCTGAGTTCATGTCAAATGAAATATTGAAAGGCATCGAGGGAACAGACGTGAAATGTGGAGTAATTGGAGAGATTGGATGTTCATGGCCGTTGCAAGGTAAACCTTTTTTCTTGGAAAACAACAATTATTTATTTATTTATTTATTTATTTATTTATTTATTTATTTATTTATTTATTTATTGACGTTTAAGGTTACATGTTTCTGCATAATGGCTAATCGTTACCACAATTTATTTATTTATTTATTTATTTATTTATTTATTTATTTATTTATTTATTTATTTATTTATTAAGATTTAACGACACATTAACAGCCAAAGTCATATCGTGTCGTTGGCAGATTTACGGGTGGAGGAAGCCGGAGTAAAGAGAGAACCACCGAGCAACGACGAGCAGCAGCCAGCTCCCCGACATCGTAATTCCGCACTGCAGCACAGGCAGGGTTAGATTGTTTGAAGACATGCGCACCATCGACGTGCAGTACGCCTTAGTACACGGCGTCATCGTGCCCCCATGTAGGCAATCGGGGTTAAGTGCCCAAGGACACAACCCGGGAGTCCGAATCGATCGCTCAGACGGTCACCCATCCAAGGACTAACCGGGCTCGACGTTGCTTAACTTCGGTGATCTGACGAGAACCGGTTACCGAAAAGCCACAACCCCCACCCCAACCCCCGCAATATGGAGATAAAGTGAAGTTTAGTCAATGGTTTATAAACATGTTGTCCATTTTAGAGGACTTCCACTTCAAGCTTTGGAGACTGGATCAGATTTTACCAGTAAAACAGGGCTTGTTTACAACAGTAAACTGACATTCGTCCACTTCACGGGTTCCAACGGGGGTGGGATAACACCACTGTACTTGGTTTTAGAACGTAATGTATGAAATATTCTGAATTGTTCACATACCTCATGTGTTTTGGGGGGGGGTTTTTTGTTGTTGTTTTTTTTCTCTCTGACAGTATGGACCTGCGGCAACCGCGTTGTGTCCTTGGGCAAGACACTTCATCCCCATTGCCCACGTGGGGGCAGGTGACGCTGTGTACTAAGGCGTACTGCACGTCGATGGTGCACCTGTCTTCAACCAATGCTAACCTTGCTTGTGTGGAGTTAGTATGTTGGGGAGCTGACAGCTGCTCGCCGTTGCTCGGTGGTTCTCTCCGGGTACTCCGGCTTCCTCCACCTGTAAAACTGCCACGGTCACGGTTAACCATTGTGCAGAAATATGTGACCTTAAACAAAAATAAATAAATAAATAAATTCTGACAGTATGGGTGGATTTGAAATCTCCCCTTTAGTCTAAACATATTTTATTTGTCATAAAGTACAAAAAGGATTGGAGAACAAGTTACAAAACTTAGTTAATCTCCTTTCCCTAGATACATTACAGAAATTTGACATCGCGGCATGACAATACATATGAATCAGGTAAACTACAACGGTAAATTCCATGGATCAAAAAAATTTGAAAATATTGTAACTGGAAAGACAAGTTAGGAAATTTATAATACAATAGTTGGCTAGATTATCGTCAGAGTATTTGGATGTTATTGTCGAATAGATAGCAGGTGATGGGGTACATTTGCTTCCACAGAATATTATATTTTGGTACCAGGGACCCATAGTAACGCTACATAACATAGGCCGTCACGAACACACTCTCGTCTTGAGAATTTGGCGTTGTTATTCGATATTTAAGGAGGTTAATACCGACGACGTTAATACCGACGACGTGCACCCCGTTTCAGCCACGACATCACTAATTAGGGTAATTCAGAGTGTCGTTGGTCGGAGCGGGGTGCACCTCGTCGATGACAATAGACAAATTTCGACATGTGATCTGAATAAAGTGGACGTTTCCTTATCTGAAATATTCGAACCAAAATTGCGAGGTGGGGTTATAGTGCACGCACCCCTACAGACCCTCGGCCCCTGTCACGATGCGAATTTTTGATGTCCCACACAATACATGAGCTGGTTAGGCATCCTCACGGTGACCGATGGTGGACCATCGCATGTCACATAATCTTAATTAGCGGGGTTGTCTGTTGATTTAACTGAAACGTCCACTAGACGTGATAAACCTTTGGACTTTCAAGAAGAGTGAGAAATTAAGTTTTACAGGGAGATCTGGGATTCCATACAATAAATCATCAACTGACGTGATATTGCAAAAGTTAAGACCGTTCAGTAGTTCTCTTCTCTGAGTATTAAATTTTGGACATTCAAAAAAGAAATGGGCTGCATTCTCGAGTGGGTGGCCACATGTACATTGGGGGGTCGAAGAGATAAATCTCCCCTTTCAAACGGCGTAAAACGGAACAGTCCTTGTTTACTGTGTTAACCCTTTGAACTCGAGAGGCCGCTTTTCCTGATAAGGAACATGGCACGTCATACTTTCATTAAATATGATGACTACTAAATTAAAGTGTGGGGTAGACCAATCAATATTTTCAACGTGCAGCCCCCAAGGCTGCACGTTGAAAATATTGATTGGTCTACACTCCAAATAATAAATCTGGACTATTCCAATTGCTTCCATTGAATTGGCACGGAAGATACCACCAGCGTTGAAAGTGTTAAACGGTTTGTTTTACCGATAACCAAAGCCTTGGATGCAAGTCCTCTAAAGAACTACCTACAAGCACATCGGCTGAATGTTGTATACACTCTCTTGAATTCCCCTTCTGATCTCTCTGTTCCATTGGTAATTGCACTCTCTTCCAACACAGCTGCCCGGTCGCAGGGAGCATTTGAATCGGTGACGTTGAGCTCTATGCCCACTCTTCGAATGTTCACAGGTTATATTCATCGCTCATTGTCGCTGATCTAAATGGGTGTTTCGCCCGGATTCCAACCCGAATGCGCTTCTTGCCAGACTGTCTTAACTGGTCGGGTTCTACCTATCTTCGTCCATCTCACAGGAGCCCAACAGCCAGAGTACCCACTCGGCCAGTCGAACTACTCCAACCTCTACCTCCAGTTACAACATTCACCATTCAAAAACACAAACTTCTGTTATATAATCCAATCTCAGTCTTCAGATTACCACTTTACAGGTACGACAAAAAGTGATCTTCGGACGTTCATACTCCAACGTTTAATCCTAAGGTGGAGACAGCCTACATAAGCATCAGCTTTCTGCTGGATCCATTTTCCAATTCACAGTTTATGTTATTATTGTGTAATCTCTGTTTTGTTGTACTTCTTATATTGTTTGTATGGAAATAAATATTGTCAATTAATCAAGTCCTCTATGTATAAAAGATTGGCTAAACGTGACGTCACGGTCATAATATGATGGCTTCAAGCTGAATAATAATATTTATAAAAAATTGAGTTCGGAACTCAGACTACCTTTGCACTACTGCACAACGCACGCACGTTGAATCACGGATAATGTCTCTATTTTGGTGTCGTGGGGCTCGTTCCTTCGTCTACTAGAGGTTGTGGATTATCGGTAGAATTCCCCAAAATTAAGTTTGAAATGGATCCTTTTCAGACAGTCTTTCATTCTTCCAAGGCTTCACCACACTGCAAATGTGCGAATCTATATTGCAGTCGTATTGACAGCTAAAACAAACAATGTTTGATATATATTCATCGCGTAGTATTACTGCACGTATCCCCCATGTCTCTTTGTTGAAATCCCAGGATGTGGAGCAGTGCTTCTCTATTGCGGTAGACTAGTTTTATTTCACCGGTATAAACGAGCCCGGAAATTAACGCTTGGGGTGCGAGTCCTCAAAGATTGGCGAAAGTTGAATTTATACTTGCGGTGTGCTTATTATATTGCCACAGATGCTGAAAGTGAACTTAACCCACAAGAAACAATAAACTACTAACGTGCCAAGCCCTCGCGGAAAGACGCTTTAGGGTTGTTGTAGTCTGGTCATGAAGGACTTAGTTTTTAAAGATTTTTCTCATGATTTATTTATTTATTTATTTATTTATTTATTAGCTCACCTGACTGAAAGTCAGGGTGAGCTTTTCTGATCACTTTTCGTCCGTCGTCCGTCGTCCGTCGTCCGGCGTCCGTCGTCCGTCGTTCGTCCGTCGTCCGGCGTGAAGGTGGTGTTTGGGTCTTTTTCTTCCAAACCACTGGCCGCATGTTAATGAAATTTCATGTGAGTAGGGGTTATATAGCGGCATTTTGATTTTTGGGCAAATTAGGTTTCGGCTCATATTGAGCAGAGGGGTGGGGCAAAAATGCTCCAATTCTTAAAAAATCTTCTTCTCAAGAACCAGCAATAGCAGAGACTTGATATTTGGTATGCAGCTTCCTTTTGAGGTGTAGACTCAAGTTTGTTCAAGAGAAGTTTGTAGGTCTATACTTGGCGATGTTATGGGAGGAGCAAAAATTTTGGCCCCACCCCAAATTTCTATTTTTTAAACCGAGAGGCCAATTTGAACCAAATTTTATGTGAGGGCTTATTGGGTCATAAGTACCTAATTTATGCAGAAATTTTTTTTCCTGTAGCCCCGTGGGAACCACAGGAGCTAAAAATAGAAAAAAATTAAAACGCCTATATCTCAAAAACTGCACGGCAGTGAGAATTTTTATTTGGTGTGAAGCTTTCTTGGGACCAACAGAAAGGATTGGTAAAAAAAAATTGCTATCGGTTTTATCATAGGGTACTTTTTCGGGACTCTGAAAAAGTGCTGAGTCAGTATTTTTTAACACAGTAGGCAATGGGAAAAAAATAAAGAATTGTTTTCTTCCAAACCACTGCTCTAAAAGCTTTCATATTTTACATATAACATCTTTGGAACATTGATTCACATATTTGTAGAAATCAAATTCCTCGGTCCATATTTGGGTTCCCTATGGGAACCCAAATTTTCAAATTAGTGCAATATGAGGGATATATTTTAAAAATCTTCTTCTTCGGATCCACAAATCAGAATCTTTTGATATTTGCTATGCATCATCCTTAGGGGGGTGAGATTGATGTTTGTTCAAGCCAAGTCCCTGAGTTCATATTTGGACTCCCTTTGGGAACCCAAATTGTAACTTAGTGCAATACGAGGTATATTCTTTTAAAATCTTCTTCTTCGCATCCACCGGTCAGAATCTTTTGATATTTGGTATACAGTATGCTTAGGGAGGTGAGATTCAAGTTTGTTCAAGTCAAGTCCTTCGGCTCATATTTGGTCTCCCTGTGGGAGCCCAAATTATAACTTAGTTCAATATGAGGAATATTCTTTAAAAAAAAATTTTTTTTCAGATCCACCAGTCAAAATGTTTTGATATTTGATGTACAGCATTCTTAGGGGCTGAGAGTGAAGTTTGGTAAAGCCAAGTACCTGGGTTCATATTTGGGCTCACTGTGGGAGCCCAAATTATACCAAAATTTTTATTTTCCAAACCAAAAAGTCGATTTGAACCAAATTTGATATGAGGGCTTATTGGGTCACAAATACCTAATTTATGCCATAAATTGTTTTCCTGTCCCCCACGGCAACTACAGGAGCTGAAAAAAATTTTTTTTTTTGAATGCCCATATTTCCAGAACTACATGGCACTGAGAATTTTTATACAATGTGAAGCTTCCTTAGGGCCGGGAGAAAGGAATGGTGAAAAAAATGCCATTGGTTTTATCATAAGTACTTTTCCAGGACTAAAAGTGCCGAGTCATCATTTTTTAACACTGTAGGTAATGGGAATAACGTTGAATAATCTTCTTCTCCCAAACCACTGCTTCAGAAGCTTTTGTTTTTGGGTTCCCTATGGGAGCCCAATGTATAACTTAATTCAGTATGAGAAATATTCTTAAAAAATCTTTTTTTTCTGATACTCCTCTCAGAATCTTTTGATATTTGATTTTTAGTTTTCTTAGAAGCGGCAAATTGAAATTTGTTCAAGTTCTGGTTTATTGATAAAATTGGGCCCAGTAACCAATTCCTGCGTTGAAAGCCCTGTAAAGTGGGCAGTAATAGGCATAAACGATTGACCAAACCTGATATTATAATTATGCCTCTGTAATGATGTAGCCTTAGAAAGTGACCTTAAATTCCAATAAATAAATAGATAAATTATTGAGTACCCAATATGGGGATCTAACATATGAACACTCTGGGTTACTAAGTAGAGAAAACACTTTTATGTTGAAAAACTGATAATAACCACAAGGCAGAATCCCTTGCTATTTTGGTGATATGACTCGGCCAGTATCAGGTGAGCGCCCTCAGGCCCCGTGGGGCCTCTTGTTTATTTATTTATTTATTTGAAGAGGATTTAGGGTTGTTTCACTCTGGTCATGAGGACTTATTTTTAAAGATTTATTTATTTGTTTATTTATTCATTTGAAGAGAATTTCGGGTTGTTGTACTCTGGTCATGAAGGACTTATTTTTATTTATTTATTTATTTATTTATTTATTTATTTATTTATTTATTTATTTATTTATTTATTTATTTGAAGAGGATTTAGGGTTGTTGCACTCTGGTCATGAGGACTTATTTTTAAAGATTTATTTATTTATTTATTTGAAGAGGATTTAGGGTTGTTGCACTCTGGTCATGAGCACTTATTTTTAAAGATTTATTTATTTATTTATTTATTTATTTATTTATTTATTTATTTATTTATTTGAAGAGAATTTCGGGTTGTTGTACTCTGGTCATGAAGGACTTATTTATTTATTTATTTATTTATTTATTTATTTATTTATTTATTTATTTATTTATTTATTTATTTATTTGTGCTTAACTACACTTTCAACATCCAGAGTTATTTTGTGTCGGACAGTTTTATGGGTGGAGGAAGCCGGAGTATCCGGAACGGACCACACAGCTATGGAGAGTAACCGCTGCGCTCTCTAACTAACTATTTGCGCGCAATTTTCATCGGTTCAGAACATGTTTGCCATATGTGTGCAGCTCGCCTCAACACACTGTGCCGGCGTCTCCCATTTGGGCGGTGGGGATTGTGTGTCTTGTCCTAACGCTGATATCGTGGTTCCGGACTGGAGTTTTGATCTGAAGTCCGATGTTCTAACCAATAAGCCATCATGATTCGATTTCGAATCTTAAGTTGATATTCGATTCGATTCGAAATGGGCTGCCCGATTCGTTTCCTTTCGAATCTTTACACGGGAATATTGCTTGATATTAGTCATTGTCGTCGTCTCACAAAACGTATAGTTCAGATGGAATTTGTACGTAAATAATGCTGAAAATAAAGCCGGTGTAATTTCATTTATATTAACATAAATAACATTTGACCCATGACACCTCCCACGCTAATTCCAGTCTCACTAGTCTCTACCACTGTTGAAAACATAGTTAAAGTTTCCAAACAATACTGTTGTTAGCGGCTAGTCCAGTGCAGTGCTTAGTGCTGGTAAGTCTCGTCTCCGTCCATGGGTAATATTCCAACTACATAATCAAGGCACGCCTTCCAGGAAGGCATGCCTTGTCGATCTAACTGGAATATTTTATCATTCGGGATTTGAGCCATCACAATCGAAACAATCAGGTTTACAGTCTTCCTCCCTTTATCGGACATCTTCGAGACGCCCAGAATTCGATGCGAGATTCGATTCGATTTCGAATAATAGACCCGATTCGATTTGAGATTCGATTCGATTTGAAAATATGTGATACGCAGGGCCCTACTTGAGCTAAATGTCCGCCATAAAGCACACAATCATTGCTAAATGTCCACCATAAAGCACACAATCATTGCTTATAACTTTGACGCAACGAATCGTTGCGTCAAAGTTAGAATCAATGATTTTATACTTCGGACTTCCGGTTGGTTGTATTGTGTTGACAGATAAAACTGGGAAGAAAAATGTTGGCTCTTGACAATTTTTATATTACATGCAAAGCGAGCGTTGAAGTAAGGTAATAAATAACGATTCTCCTTGCCATTTCGGCAGAATATTTTGACTGATTTCCGATATGCTACAAAACAAAGACATTAATTACCTGAACTTCGTCCAATGTCAGATATGGAATATATTTTATTACTAAATTTAATTTTGACGCAATGAATCGTAAAATAATCAGTGAATTTATATTTCAGTCTATACATTGGTCTTATTGTATTTAGTTTAAGTATGTGTTTTATTGTATTTAGTTAAGTATGTGTTTTATTGTATTTAGTTTAAGTATGTGTTTTATTGTATTTAGTTTAAGTATGTGTCTGTTGTATATCAGTATCCAGGTTCACATTTAAAGCACAGTGATCACACCATGTAGAAAATCCAAAATGGAATGAAATTTTCATATTTTTTTTTACTTTATCGCAATGCTCGAACTTTTCATGGTTGACAATTGTCGCCCTTGGAGAGATTTATAGTAAAGACAGCTCCCCATAATTTCTAAACCTGTCAGTAAATTTATGACTAATGGCATGGAGATTGCACATAAAAATTAAAATTTCAAAATGTTAACGAATTTGTGTCATCGAAGTGTGCATCATTTCACCAACTTCAGGCATTTTCCTGTAGAGTATTTTAAAAATACAGAAGCTGTTTTTTTCCAATTGTTTCCTTAATTAGTTTGAACTTTTGATCATTATTCTCTGTTGTGACCTATTTGATGTTTTTGTAACTTTTCTTCTGTTCATTATATCAAAAATGTGTTCATCGTGACATATGATACAGACATTGTCTTTTCCGTTAATATAAAAATCTGGGAGTTAAGATTAGCTATTTTTCTTCCTGGGAAGAATAAAAACCTAAAAATTACCGTAAAAACATATTCGCAAAACAAAAGAGGGAAAGTGGACACGTACTTTATGATTGATATTCTTAAGGAAGTGGGTCGCTTCTAATTAGCTTGCCTTAAAAAGACAAGATTCCTTTTGTAATTTTAAAAAAAAACGACAACAACATACAACTCCCAGAGTTTGGGTTTGTTTTTTTTTTCTCTTTTTTCTCCGCATGCACATCAGAGACAACAGATTAATTGTGGTGACAAAAGAAAAACATTTGTTAATAAACAGAGGTGAATATCGGGAATTATCTCATGAGTGTGGACCTGAGTGTGGACTAAACTTTCAGGTCCTCACTTATGGGCCTGAAAGTTTTTCTTTTTATTATATGCTACGAGACATTTTACTGCGCAATATTCAGCCCAATTCGACTGCAAGCAGTTTCAAGACAATAACAAAAAGCTGCCTGCTGACCATTCCTTCGTTCAATGCGACGTCATGCGCCGAAGCGTAACGTCAATTAGGGAACTACTGAAAAAATCTTCGAGTGGACCTGCAACTAGTATTTTTCAGTCGCTCAAGCGCTCGTGAAAAATAAAACTTTCAGGTCCACACTCATGAAAATATTCTAGATACTGACTAAAATAGAGTAGATTTTCTTTTTTATTATTTCCTACGAGACATTTTATTGCACAATATTCATCCCAATTCGACCCCAAATGCGTACGTTTCAAAACAATAACAAAGATCAGCTGATCGTTCCTTCAAGGTGACGTGATGCATCGTAGCGTGACGTCATTTAGGAAGCTACTGAAGGATATTCCTCGATATCCATCGAGTCGATGGATATCGAGAAAAATATTTTAGATAATCTGTGATAATTCACAGGCTAGCATATAATAAAGCATTTTTTCGTACAGATTCAGAGAAGAGAGTTCTACGTGCCACGGGACATGTCCAAAGTTGTCTTAAATGTCCTGTAATAATACATCCAGGAAGAGATTATGATGCCCTTAAAGAGATTGTTAGAATTTACCAAGAAAGTGGTGGCGATGTCAACAAATGTGTCATGTCGCATTTAGATAGTGAGTTGGTTTTCCACTTAATCGGCTTTAGTCATTACAAACGACCGTATGTATACACTTCAAATTCCCATCCTGTTCGAAAACTGATGGTATTGAACAGTTTTTTTTTTTCAGGAAATAGCCAAGAACAACACTTGCTAAAGTGGATTAGCCGGCGGGTTTAAAGAATTACTGTCTGATCCACTTAATGTGTTTTTGCATTAAGCTGTCTCTCACCTTTCAGACCACTAATCCATTCCTGATTGTCTTTGCATATTCTAACAATACGTTGGAAGGTCAGTGTTATCATATATTTTATGACATTCCGCGACAGATGTTTTGATTGTTGATCGGTCACGACGAAATCGATTAGTATTTTTCGTTGTCGAATAATCGGTAAATTGTATCCCGTTTTAGATGTTTAATAATTAAAAGAAAATTTGCTATTGTTTCTAAAGGTAAAGAGTTAAGAACATCGATGTTAAACCCCAAGAAGCCGTTGGAAGCATTTGTCTTCCATGTACATTCATCAGAGCTTTAATGTTCTGAATTTTTGAACCGTCAGTGTAATAATCAAGACCGGTCGGCAGTTGCGAAGTTCGCAACTGCCAACCGGTCTTGGTTATTACACTGACGGTTCAAAAGTTCAGAACATGAAAGCTTTGAATGTCCCTAAAAGTTGATCGTCTTCGTTGTTTACTTGAGGTAGGTCAGCTGACTTGAACTTCATTTTTATCGACTTCAAAGAGAGGGACAGGGGGTGGGGTGTCATCTAGGTACGATTAATCGATTATTTGCGACGATTAATCGATTCCTAAAATGAAAAATCGTGACAGCCCTAGTTGGGTGAGGTGTATGGTGTATGTGAACGTGTGTTTGTGTGTAAATATATGTGTAGATTGTCTGTATTTTAAAACCTTCGGTCTCTGTGATAGGTGCGGATCGATACTGCAGCCGGAGGCGAGCCAAATGATTCATCTGTGATCATTCTGGCACGCACGCACGCACGCACGCACGCACGCACGCACGCACGCACGCACGTAATTAAACCAGCCGACAAAGGTGGGTCGGTAGTTGTTCTATCTCGGGATAATTGTATAAAGGAAGCCATGAGACAACTCAGCAATACTAAACATTATAAGAAAATAGATTCACTTATTTGGCCTAGTAATGTCGAAAAATTCAATAAGATCTTAAAATTTTTCCTCGCCGAAGGTCACATAACCAAAAAACAATTGAAATATTTAACAGCTAAGCTCAGTGCTCAAACAAGACAATTTTACATCCTTCCAAAGATCCACAGGGACCGTTCTTCATGTACGGATGACTTAACTCCACCCGGGAGGCTAATTGTGTCAAATAGTAACTCAGAATCTTATGCGATCTCGGAACTAATTTATTATCATTTGAAACCTATAGCAAATAGACATCCGAGTAATCTCAAAAATACTCAGAATTTCTTGTTCAAATTTTCGAAATTGAAAATATCGAAAATGAATCTTGGCTACTTTGGATATCGACAGTATGTATACGAACATTGATATTGATAAAGGTGTTAAATCGATTAAAAATGCATTTGAAAAATATTCGAACGCAAAACGTCATGATGAACAAATTTTGGATCTTTTAGAGCTGAGTTTAAAAAGTAACGACTTTCATTTCAATGGGGAATATTTTTTACAAATAATGAGTTGTCCTATGGGCAAAAGATTCAGTCCTAATTTTGCAAGTGCAGTGGAACCCTGTTAATTGAATAGCAACTTTGCCAATGAAAATTATTCAATTAACATGAGTATTCAATTAACAGGGATTGTGTCACTTTCCTGTATTCTAGAGATAAACTTAGTATTTATTCTATTATATCTTGTTTGACAGAGCTCCATGAGCTCTGTCAAACAAGATATAATAGATTAAATGCCTGTATTGGATGTACTGAGGCCAAATAGGTCTCCAAACAAAGAAAAACTGGGAAGAGTCAGGGTAATTTCTCGACAGGTTACAAAATCTTTTATCCAATTAACAGGAGTTTACTCTATGACCTATATTCAATTAACAGGTCAAATTTGTACTGGAGGTATGGTAAATGGTTTTGTGTTGGAAAACTTTATTCAATTAACAGGGATATACAATTAAGAGATATCCAATTAAGTGGGCTCCACTGTATTCATGTTGCGGAATGGGAGGAAAATGCCTTAAGCAAACGTGCAAAGCATCCTCTCGTATATCACAGATATTTTGATGATACTTTTTATTATTTGGAAACATCCAAAAGAAGATTTTGATGAATTTGGGGATATTTTGAGCAATCATGATCCAAACGTTGAATTAAAAGCTACTATCAGTGGAAATTCTGTTGATTTCTCGATGTGACCGTGTATAAAGGCAAGGAATTCCAGACATGCGGTCATTTGGATTATAATAAAGTATATTTCAAACCAACTGATTCACATCAATTGTTGCACACAAAATCATTTCATCCTCAGAATACATTTAAAGGTATCATCAAATCACAGCTCATTCGTTTCCACCGCAATTCAAGTGAGAAGGTAAATTTCAATGAGTCTTGTTCTACTCTATTTGGCGCCCTCAGATCGAGGGGTACTCACTGCGCCCTTTGCGTAGCCTGAAATCTCAAACTCTGAAAAAGCAACGAAAGTCCAGCAGAAACAACTGATTTCGAACCACTGAAAATTGAACACAACAGGCCGTTGCGGAATGGTAGTTGCGCGGTATTTAATAGCAAAAAGCCTCGTTGTAGATTGCATACTTTTATGCCTGATCAGAAAGAGGAATTTTCCTCTGAACAAACGAAAAATCATTATCAGATCCGTAACTCCCTCCATTGTGATTCACCGAATATTATTTATCTTATCACTTGTAAACGCTGTCGGAAGCAGTATGTTGGCCAAAGTCAAAATCCTTTCCGAGAACGTGCTACTAGACACAAACAGGATATAAAACATAATGCTGATGCCCCAGTAGCACAACATTTTAACCTTCCTCGCCATTCTTTGGACGATTTCGAAATCCATCATATTGAACAATCACCAATCGAAGACACATTAGAAGTAACGGATGAACTTAGAAAAAAAACGTGAAGCTTTTTGGATCAATATGCTTTAAATCCAATGGTCATTTGGTATGAACATATCAGAGAGAGAATGCGAAAGGAGGTCCCTCATTCCTTTCACTTTAACATACAACATAATGAATATCGAAATAGCAAAAATATTAAAAGATGAGTTCAGTTTAATCAACTCTAAATTAAATGAACCTTTGAATGTTCGACCTGTCATCGCCTATAAGAAAAACAAAAGCTTGCGTAACATCCTCTTGTAAGGACTAAGTTAGAGCCCATCAATGAATAACATCAATTTTTGCCAGTCAGTTTAACCAGTTCATACAACAGAATGAATATCGAAATAGCAAAAATATTAAAAGATGAGTTCAGTTTAATCGACTCTAAATTAAATGAACCTTTGAATGTTCGACCTATCATCGCCTATAAGAAAAACAAAAGCTCATCACTTAGATTAAATCAAATTGGTGTATTTTTATCATGTTTGAAACCCATCAAGGTTCAGTAAATGAATTTTTTACCTTATATTATAAGAAAAAAAACGTTTCAGTAGGAAATATCTGTGTCAGTGCGACTTTTTAACCTTATATTACAAGACAAGACCTGAGGTGTAAAACCAGATTGAAATGGGCTGAGAATATAGTTATCATCCAGGAATTTCCATAGATGCTTAAAGATACATTTCTCAAATACTGTGCCTACACAGCTAATCAAAGATATAGGACGATAATTAGTTACTAGGTTGGAAGGGTTTTCTTAAAGATTGTAGACACATGAGCTTTTTTCTATGCAGATTGGAAGTAACAGCAGTTATTCAATAAGATATTAAACAGGATCGATAGTGGTTCACACAAGGAATTGTTGCACTCTGTAAGTAGACGGGGGATGACCAGGCCCGGACCAGAGGCTTCAGACACATTTCTTGCTTTCAGTGAATGATGTACCTCGCGGCAGCGGAGCGTTATGCTACCTAGTATTTCACTGGATGGTGGAACAGATGTTGGTAGCGAGGCTTTAGAATCATCTACACAAGAAATAGTACCGAAATATTCGTTGAACACCTCGGCTTTCTCAGTGTTCGAAAAATACGTTTTGTTTTGATGAATTATAGTTGGGGTCCCCGATGAGGTATTATTGGCTATGAACGATTTGAGGGCCTTCCACTATTGTGCCGGTGAAGTCTCTGGGCTTTTCAGCACGTTTTGAACTTTGGTTAACTGGAACGCTTTAGACTTCCGTATCGCTGAAACATCCTCACTCCTCTTGATTTTGTATTTATCCCATGTTCGAGGAAGACCACTCCGTTTGACAGCATGATACAATCGTTTTCTTTGCCTGATAAGTAGTCTAATGTTTTTATGAAACCAAATGGGTTGATTGTTTCTCGGGCTTATGTATTTAGCATGATACATAGAGGATATGGAATGAGTGTTTTTCTCATATAATATTTATGAAACGAGTCTAAGAATTTTTCGTTTTGGCGAGCCTCTGGGGGAATCGTTAATGCTAGCCTTGGCATGTGATTTTGAACTATAAGTCATATAATAAAACTTTTATTGCCACAGTGAAGTGATCTGGGTCGTCGCATCACGTCTCGTTGAGGAGGTCAGATCGCCGGATCAAATATATAGAGGATATGGAATGAGTGTTTTTCTCATATAATTTTTATGAAACGAGTCTAAGAATTTTCCGTTTTGGCGAGACTCTGGCGAGCCCAAACGGAAAATTCGGACGAGTTTCATAAATATCATATGAGAAAAACACTTATTTCATATTCTATTTATCATATGACACACATATACACAAATTAACGACTTAGTATCACTTTTTAACCCTTTACCTAACATGTGTTGCAGACGACACTTGGAAAATACATCATCATATAACTAAAAATTTTCATTTTTTGCTTCCAAAACATAGGTTACGACCCTTCATTGGAACGAGCGCGATGCGCTCGTTCCAATGAGGGGTCACAACCTATGTTTTGGAAGCAAAAAATGAAAATGTTTCGTATATAGCACTGGCCGGTTTTGGTCGTCGTGTTAGGTAAAAGGGTTAATGCAATATAACCCAACCTAAATAGAACAGATAACGTAAATTCTCCCTACTGAAATTATGCAAATGTGAGCCAGTTGGATATTGTTCAGCCAATCAAACTGTCCATATTTGAAATTGACCAATAAAATCTTTCAACCCCAATTATGCAAATTTTGAAAATATGGCCCAGTTGAAGTTTGTTCAGTCAATCAAATTGTCTAGTTTTGAAACTGACCATTGAAATCGACGGAAGGCTTTATTTATCACTGATTAATATGAAAGCAAAATATCAAATGTTTTAAAGTGAACAAAACGGATGAGTCATATGATAAAATCGTTTTTTTTTTGCCTGATAAGTTGACTAATGTTTTTATGAAACCAAATCGGTTGATTGTTTCTCAGGCTTTATGTATTTATTCGGTTTGTACTCTGATGCCAGATAGAATATTTTATTGGTAAAATCAGATACAGCAGTGTGCAAGTTAGGGTTATCAAAAATAACGTCCCATTGCTCATTAGGGATTGTATTATTTAGATCGATGTAGTTACCTAATGAATATGCCCAGACACGTCTCATAAAAGCAACTGGGACTAGTTTTGTGACGTCAGTTTCGATAGAAATTGGTTTATGATAATGGATCATGTCTGGAAAAAAAGGATCTAGAACTGACTGACATTCACTCACTGAGACACGGCAAAGAGGTGGAGCAGCGAAGCTGAGGTTTCAGTAAACACGTCGGTTCCACCACAAGTTGGGCTAAGTTAACCCTTTACCCAACGAATCGCCCGTATCCGCCCGCGTAATATGCAAATTCAGCAGTTGAAAAAATATTATTTTTCAAACAATTTCAACAAAACCATATCATGTGACCCCTCGTTGGAACGAGCTCGTAAAGCTCCTTCCAACGAAGGGTCACATGATATGGTTTTGTTGAAATGTTTTGAAAAAAATGATATTTAAAATAATAAATTTTGATATCGTCTTTCTCAATGGAGGTAGAAATAATATTCCAGAGTTTTACCGGACTATTGGGTGCGCAGTAAAACACGCCCAGTAGCAAGGGCTTACCATGTTTTGTGACTACTTCTGCCCAAAGACACTCAATATTTACCAATTCAAGAATAAGGTCTATGTGTAAAGCTGATACTGTCTTTGAAATACACCGCCACTCCTCCGCCCCTCGTTGGACGATCCTTGTGTAATGGTTCCTGGAAGCTGGGCATTAGGATATTAGATTTCGGAATATTATCAGCTGTCCACGTCTCAGTGAGGGATATCAAAAGTCATAGATTCACATTTTATAATGTCTAATTTCGTTTATACATCTATACTCTGTGTATTCAGATGACATATTTTCAATATTATTACTCTATTATTTGAATCTGTAGGGTCTGGGTCTGGGTTCAACTCTACATCGCCAGATAATAAAATCAACATCAATGAAAGCATAAGTAAGGCGAATATAAGAGCGAAATGTGTGAGAACCCCGCCCATCACCGAGACAAATGTCGCCAAATTATAATTAACTTTTGTTTCCGGAAACCATGCAATTTTACCCCCAAGCGTGACTGGTCATGCGGAGCTACACATTGGCAGATTAAACAATGCGGCAAACATGGTAGTATAATACACACCTTATTTGATGTTTTTGAATCTTACTTTAATGCCGTGACAGAAGACAACAGTATTGAATAAACTAATCCGAGCTTGTCAGACATCTGTGTTATACATTTATGTAATACGAAAGTTGACGAGTTGGGAAATTATTCGTATTGTTAAGCTGTTTACAATTTTGTGCTACTGTATCAAGTTTACATATAGGTTGGCAGGAGTAGCAGGCTTTTGATGAGGCTGGAAATATCAGTAGTAGTAGTAGTTATATATATAGACAATACACATATAGTGTGTTTTTATATCTGTGTTATACAACGAGTTGAAATATGGTTTATTTTTTCGAGGCTTCGCCGAGAAAAAATAAACCATATTTCAACGAGTTGTATAACACAGATATAAAAACACACTATATGTTTATTGTTTTTATCTGATAACAAACAGACACCCGTCTCGTGCGTCTACTTGACTTATATATGCTTCTCACGGGCCTCCAAAGAAAACCAGTCTACGAGACAAAAGAAATAGGACAATACGCATAGAGTTGTGTCCCTTACATTACAAAATCGATGACGGCGATTGTAAAGTGCGATTGCACTTCTTGCATCATGTAACTGCGCTGGAACAAAATAAATTTCAACTATTTTATTAACAGTAACAAAACGGTGTTTCAGTAGAGTTATTCTTTTTTTGACATAGTTCCAGTTTTCTTCCGTGTTTTATGCTGTAGTCCCAATATAACAAATAATTTTGCGTTTGTTTACAATTTTTTTTTTTTCAGGTAGAGCAGACGAACTTTTAATTAGCGCAGTTCCGCGAGTACTTTTGATCGAGGCCGTGACTATAAATAGTTCGCAGTCGACGCATACTAATTACTATTAACATTCAAGTAATTTCTACAATGTTTTGAAGCAAAATTTTAGGTTGTCTTTATTGAAGCAAAATAAATAAGAAATGACACCATCAGAGGATTTTGACAAAGTGCAATAAGCGTACAATTAAAACCTGCCCTGTGATATAACGATGTTTCATGAATGAATGAATGAAAATGGAATTGAAAGAGGTCAGAGGTCGTTCGCATAAATTATAATTATATACAACACCCGTTGTATATACTTCAAGTATATATAACGGTTGTTATACTCTATGGTTATCAGATAAAACAGGATATTTCAATCCAAAAAGAACATTATAAGTTAGTGTGATGAATTGACGGTAACATGGTCTGAGGTTAGCGACTCAGACCACGTTACTATCAATTCATCACAATAACGTATATGTTCCAATAAGACACTTCCCATAGCCCAAAACCTGCATTGTGAAACACGAGAGGCTTATTTACTAAACTTGCGATCGTTAAAAGTTGCCTTGTTCAAGGCAACTTTTAACGATCAAAGATTTAGTAAATAAACCTCCCGCGTATCCCACGACATCACTGAATAAATAATCAGTAAACCAGATTAACTAATTCCATCTCAGGTCAAATCGTAAATCGGTTTGTAATTTAAACTACACTTCATCCGGAACACCGTCCGCTGAACGCGTGAAAAATCCAGAAAAATGAAATGGCTTACTAGTCGCTCCATTTATGAAGCAGTTACGAAACGGGCGACGTCATTTCAAATATTTCACGCGGTGGTGACGTCAGACGGTAACATTTGGTACTAGAGCCGTGAACATAAAGGAGACTTCGCCAGCTCTTATTAAATCAAAGGATGAGGATTTTACTCTTATTGGAACATATTTACATGTTGTAAATCAGTATCAAACATATGTGACAATGGTGGTTGAATTGTAAGAATAATGGTGAAAATGAGCTATCAACTAGGTCAGGTTTCGCAACACTGGTCTAGACTACACAGCATTCAGATTCAGATTCAGATCAAAAGTACTCGCGGAACTGTGCTAATTAAAAATTCGTCTGCTCTACCTGAAAAAAAAACACTTCGTAAAAATTGTAAACAAACGCAAAATTATTTGTTATATTGGGATACAACATAAAACACGGAAGAAAACTGGAACTATGTCAAAAAAAGAATAACTCTACTGAAACACCGTTTTGTTACTGTTAATAAAATAGTTGAAATTTATTTTGTTCCAGCGCAGTTACATGATGCAAGAAGTGCAATCGCACTTTACAATCGCCGTCATCGATTTTGTAATGTAAGGGACACAACTCTATGCGTATTGTCCTATTTCTTTTGTCTCGTAGACTGGTTTTCTTTGGAGGCTCGTGGGAAGCATATATAAGTCGGGTAGACGCACGAGACGGGTGTCTGTTTGTTATCAGATAAAAACAATAAACATATAGTGTGTTTTTATATCTGTGTTATACAACTCGTTGAAATATGGTTTATTTTTTCTCGGCGAAGCCTCGAAAAAATAAACCATATTTCAACTCGTTGTATAACACAGATATAAAAACACACTATATGTGTATTGTCTATATATACAACTACTACTACTACTGATATTTCCAGCCTCATCAAAAGCCTGTTACTCCTGCCAACTTGATACAGTAGCACAAACTTGTAAACCACATAACAATACGAGTAATTTCCCAACTCGTCAACTTTCGTATTACATAAATGTATAACACAGATGTCTGACGAGCTCGGATTAGTTTATTTATTTTGTTCACAGTATACATAAATAATGGTTACAAATACATATATTTTACAAGTTTAGTAAATAGTATATTGTAGGGGTGTGACATAGCAAAGATTGGCTGTCTACCTGTCACCCCCTGGATGGAAGTGTAGTTGCAGACAGACCGTAACCAAATGGTTAGGGGGGGGGGGGGGTATGTGACGCTAAGTTGGAACTGGGGCTCGAGTTTCTTTATTGCTAAGTTTTATTTGCAGGATGTAATCCGGCACAAAAGCCAGTTGAAGATCGGTGGTTAGGGATTGAACCATTGGTACTAAACTAGCCGCTCTTGGAGACCACCCATCTACTCAGTACCAGCCACCAAGCACTCGACGTCGTTCGGAGAGTGATAAAGGGATAAATCTATGTAAACTGAACGTCACTGTCGGCTAGCGCATTCGGAGGGCATCATATTTGGGGTGCTCTACAAATGTGCCTGCTTACTGAGCTGGGCGCCATCGGTGATGCACCCTATCCCTCTCCATGGACTAGCCCCTAGATAATGACGAAATGCACAACCGCCAGCCCTCAGCAAGTGCTCTTCGATATTACCGACGACAGATTCCTATAGGGGTGTTGAACGTCTTTATGGTGTACTTGTTGGGGTGAGCAGCACGTTTGACCAGGACGAGGGTTCCAGATAAAAGCAGAGAGTGCGTCGATTGCATTATGTATACACCTGTTAGAGTTATTGTTGATTACAAGTTTACAAGTTTACTAGGTGCAGTCAGGACAGTATGGATTGTCACAATTGACAAAAGTGGAATAACATGTAAGAAATTTGGATGTCAAATTTTATATACACACCAGAGGGTAAATTACGGAAGCGTTGAGGCGCCAGTTGAATATTATTTCTATCTTGCACGTGCAAGTTAGCTATCTTGCACGTGCAAGTTACTATCTTGCAGGTTAGCTATCTTGCACCTGCAAGTTACTATCTTGCACTTGCAGGTTAGCTATCTTGGACGTGCAGGTTAGCTATCTTGCACGTGCAAGATAGTAACTTGCACGTGCAAGATAGCTAACTTCCGCGTGCAAGATAGAAATAATATATATCTTTTGAAATGCTAATGACTTATTTCAGTGATTTATATTCATGGGTAGAAAATACAATTTTGGAAAATACAATTGTAAACGTTCTATAGTATTGGTCGTGGATAGTTATCAAAGGATAATAGGTGGCTCCATTCCCAAGCGTATATATCAGAGAAAATATCTCTAAACGTCACTATTTCGCTTCTGACCAGCAATGGCTTCTCATCCCATCTGTACAGACTACCAGATTGAGAAGGTATTCAAAACAATGATTGAAACTTAACCATTTCGCTGCTGTGCAATTTGGTAATATCCTGTGCTGAACCATATATTGGAGGAAATGGGGTTAAAGTGAAAAAAAATGAAAGCGCCAATAACGTTCAAGTATTTGTAAATTTAAAACTGTTATTATACAATACATGGATAGTGTATTATCACTAAATCACCCCTGGAGTGGCGATTCCACCTAAGCAATAATTGCAGATTTGTTGCAAACCATAACAAGTACAAGCAAAGTTCCAGCCAATGCACCTCAAGGTTAAACCCGGAGGTCCATTGGCTGAAACATTATTGTGATTTTTGTCCATATGTGCAGAATTTGAAAGTGATACTTTGGGTGATACCTCCACTCTACGGATGATTTTGTTACAATCCGTTCTCCACGTACTGTATATTGGAACAACATTGACTGAGTTCAACAATGTTTCCAAAACTACTCCCAGCCACACTCCATAAATCTCAAAAGAAAAGACGTCTAGTCGACTTGAATTTAGTTCCTATTTAATGGACTGACCATGTAGTCCAAACTTTGCTCCACAGGCCGTTATATAATTTTTGTTTTGTTTTGTCGCCGTGTGGCACAGAACAACAAAAAACAATTATATATGTTGGGACAAGTTTGGACTATTGAGTTCGTTGTTGCCTCGGTTATTTCGGAATTTACATAGACGCGAGAAATGGTTGAGATCAAATGGATAATGCCATATCGTCTGTCGCTTGCATTTCGTATAACATGCGTTCTATTGAGAATAACAACGAGCTATGATATCCATTCCCTGTACATGTATGTGGTATCTCCGTACTGAGTATGGACTTATCGCACATGCCGTCAACAGTTGGTTCCGTACTCAATGTGGACCTGTAGCAGCGAAAGGGTTAAGAATGACTTACACAGATCATTCAAAAACGATGCTGAGAAAAGCTGAATCCCAAAGAACTTAGCAACGTGCAATGATGAAGTTGCCACTCTAAAGAATGAGATATCAAACCAAAAGAGACAGTACGAACATGGACAAGCCTGCACACCAATTCAATGATGAATCCTGAAAAAAACAAAGTTTTGGACTAACCTGTCATCATAGTATCAGAAATGAAATCAATTAACAAACTCAAGCTACATGCCTTCCACGTGAACTCAACCGGGGTGAAACAACAGGAAGAAATAAACAAAAAAACAAGAAAGAAGATCCCTTGAAGACAAATAAACAGTCCGTGATCAGATGTTTATTTAACTATCCGGAAAGAAGAGGATGAAACCAAAGAACTACATCCCACTCAGAGAGGTATACGACAAAGAAGATGCTTCGGACAATTGACTATGAACACTGAACTGTAGCCAGGAAGCGAGTGTTTACTATGAATAATGTAACATTAAATTGTATCAAAATGAAACTGAATGAGTGATATATTCTTTTATCATATGACTCGTCCGTTTTGTTCACATTAAAACATTTGATATTTTGTATTCATATTAATCAGTGATAAATAAAGCCTTCCGTCAATTTCATTGGTCAATTTCAAAACTAGGCAATTTGATTGGCTAAACAAAATACAACTGGGTCACATTTGATTTGATTTCAGTAGGGAGAATTTACATTATCTGTCCCATTAAAGGTGGGTTATATTGTATTAATCTTTTACCAACAAGAAAAACGCCATTCATTATTTTCACTTGTTGCTTCTAAAAGTTAGGTTATGACCCCTCATTGGAACGAGCTCGACGAGCTCGTTCCAATAAGGGGTCATAACCTATGTTTTGGAAGCAAAAAATGAATTTTTTTAGTTCTTCAAGGATGTTTTTTCCAAGTGCCGTCTGCAACTCAAGTTAGGTGATGGGTTAAAAAGTCATACTAAGCGGCTAATTTGTGCGTGTGTGTGTCATATGATAAATAAAATATGAAATGAGAGTTTTTCTCATATAAAATTTATGAAACTCGTCCGAATTTTCAGTTTGGGCTCGCCAGAGGCTCGCCAAAACGAAAAATTCTCAGACTCGTTTCATAAATATTATATGAGAAAAACACTCATTCCGTATCCTCTATTTATTATATGCCTTTCACAAATAGCCCCTCAATACCACTGTAGTTTGCCCATCAAATCCAACTCTCCGGACAACAAATCCAGCTCTCCGGACAACAAATCCAGCTCTTCGGACAACAAGAGTGTCAAGTTTTCCAGATCGTTATCATGCCTGTCTCAAACGAGGCGCACGTGAACGGATTTTTTCTATCAGTTACCTATAATTAAATCGGCAAATTCCACAAATACATCAGGGAATTCCGTAATGCGTGCGTTCGATCTTGAGGCGTTTATTGATACCTTATGAGAAATCACTGCTTTTCTAAGACCATTCACAGAACTCAATAAAAACAATTGCGCAGTTTGCGCGTTTCGCGACATGCGATTGAAAGAGAAATGAAAATCGGTTACAATATTATAGCGAATCGAACGTACTCGATTTTTTTGTTGATATTGCGTCTGTCTGTTGCAAAGTGACAAATAGAGATTGCGTCTCATTAATTCCGTTAACAAGCATTCTAGTCGAGGTCTATTTGAAAATGCCATGCTGAACAATTGCAAAACAACAAATAACATCTATTTTCAAGATGCGAATCCAACAAAACGTCGGAGAATCCTATGTTATCGAAAGCGATTCCGATTGAAATTCAAGTCTTGCCTCCATTGTTCTGACTTTCAAGTCTCATGATCGACACGAACATTCGATATTTCTACGCGGTTTGGGATTCTCCAATTCCATAAATTGTTAATGGTTATTTGGCTAATATAAATCTTTTTTGTATTTGATTTTACAGGCGTTGTGATCAGTTTGATATAATAAACAAATTTATCATGTGACTCGTCCGTTTTGTTCACTTTAAAACATTTGATATTTTGTTTTCATATTAATCAGTGATAAATAAAGCCTTCCGTCAATTTCATTGGTCAATTTCAAAACTAGACAATTTGATTGGCTGAACAAAATACAACTGGGCCACATTTTCACAATTTGCATAATTAGAGTTGGGAGTTTTCATGGGTTAATTTCAAAACTGGACAATTTGATTGGCTAAACAAAATACAACTGGGTCACATTTGCATAATTTTAGTAGGGAGAATTTACGTTATCTGTCCTATTTAGGGTGGGTTATATTGTATTAATCTTTTACCTACAAGAAAAACGCCATTCTTTTTTTTTTATATTTTCACTTTTTGCTTCCGAAACATAGGTTAAGACCCCTCATTGGAACGAGCTCGACGAGCTCGTTCCAATGATGGGTCATAACCTGTTTTGGAAGAAAAAAAATGAAAATTTTAGTTATACGAGGATGCTTATTCCAAGTGCCGTCTGCAACTCAAGTTAGGTGATGTGTTAAAAAGTCACACTAAGTGGCTAATTTGTGCGCGTGTGTGTCATATGATAAATAGAATATGAAATGAGAGTTTTTCTCATATAATATTTATGAAACTCGTCCCAATTTTCAGTTTGGCCTCGCCAGAGGCTCGCCCAAACGGAAAATTCTTAGACTCGTTTCATAAATATTATATGAGAAAAACACTCATTCCATATCCACTATTACTACAACAGTCAATTGATCTGTATTGTTGTATTCCCTCCCGATGACGAGATGAGATCGACCAGATCAAACGTGACGCCGCAGTTATAGCTGTTGTAGTGATTTGTATATGTTGTCTTTTATCCATGTGTGGATGTAGAGGGGTACTGTGAAATACCAGGATGGTGACATCAGGGGTTTGAGGATAGACCTAACTGGTGGATTGCCTCATGGCCTCCATCGCTTCATACGATGAAAACGAGTGCCGACATCCAAACTGTTATAATTTTAGGGTTCCAGTAGTAGCACCCGCGCTACGAATCCCGAAATACCCTTATGAGACCATGAATGGTTTGAGGTTAGACCCCACGAAGCAATTTCCTGTTGGCCTTCAAAGCCTCATGTGATGAGAAATGGATTGTAAAGACAGCAAGATACTAGAAAGGGATTCTGTGGAAAGGTTGCTATGGAGCGTGGTCCCCAAATATCTGGAGGAGGACATGATGAGTTTGAGGTTACACCTCACTGTGGAATTTTATCATGATCCTAATAGGCATGGGGATATGAGGGTCTTGAGGTTAGAGATCTGTATCCCCTAATAGTAGATTGTCGTGTCGTAAGTGTCCTAGATGAGTGTCCGCGACAGCCGCAGTGGAGAGCTGGAAAAGTGCGAGAGGAGTGCCCACTCTCATCGGTAGGGGTTCTGGGGACCTTCACACAGAAATGTTTTAAAAATGAAAATTCATGGGAAGGAATCTGTGGTCGCCAGTGCTCTTTTGTGGAATTTATATTGAGTAAAGTTTCATAATAGAAAAGAAATTCATATGATTTTCTGCAATATTACTAGGAGAACGTAACCCATGTCAAACATGAGTGGAAATTTTCGAAATTTGGGATTGACTCCGATTACCCCTGTACCATCTCCCGGCTAACCCCTTGAAGAATAGGCATTGAATTGGTAAGAGGTTATTGGAAATGCGGATTCTCTAAGAATCAAGCTCGGTAAATAGACTGCCGGGTTCTTTACGGCATTTTAGTAACTTTCATTCGTTTTGGGTCATTTAACATACTCGTATTGAATGGAAGACAATCTTTTTGGTTGGGGTAGGGCTTAGCAGTTCTATATTACTACATGCTAGAGAATATAGCGTTTGATAGGTTTGTTTATATGCTTTTTAAACGTTTTGGGTCTATTTTGGGTTGTTTTTGGTTGCCGTCGGGTCGCTTTTGGTGATTCGATAGACTATTGTACAATCACACAGATATCTTTTAGGGACCCCTTTGTCCTGCTGTGAGGTTTCGCAGTCCTCTAGCACTTACCTTTTTCATAGACATCCTAAAAAAAGATTCCACGGAGCGTGGGACTGGTGATTGACGGGATGACTTGTGTACCAGTACACAACGTTGGCACATCACATGAAATAATAATAATAATAATAATTTAAAAGCGTAAAATTTTTGGTCATCCAAATTTGTCCACGTCTCTTTGCCTTGTTACAATTTACGGGAGAGTGCCTGTGGCACTCTCCCCTAAATTGTAACAAGGCAAATCTTCACAGACTAATTAATTTTAATTAAAAAATATTTTGAAGCACATCCACAGAATATGAAGTCACCAAGTTGCGGCAACCCCACTCAACCTGTTAATAATAATAATAATAATAATAATAATAATAATAATAATAATAATAATAATAATAATAATAATAAATAATAATAATAAATAATAATAATAATAATAATAAATAATAATAATAATAATAATAATAATAATATTAATATTAATAATAATAATAATAATAATAACAATAATGATAATAATAATAATATTAATAATAATAATAATAATAATAATAATAATAATAATAATAATATTAATATTAATAATAATAATAATAATAATAATAATAATAATCATCATAATGATAATAATAATAATAATAATAATATTAATAATAATAATAATAATAATAATAATAATAATAATAATGCAATGTAACGTCTAGAATCCACTGCAATGCTTTCTCACTCACATTATTACCCCGTATCACAAGATCGTCGCCCAAGGGGGACATAGAACATTCTAGCACTCACGCGACAAGATGTTATATACTGGGAATGTGATGTGTTGTGGAGAATTTTATGGGATAGCTCTATTTTTATTTCACAAACATATAAGAATCAGAATTTTCTTCGTAAATGAGCTGAAATATTTTTGAAATTTCATGAGTTTGCACAGTTTGTAAAAACTGAGTAAATTTTGATGAGCTATTGAGGTGCGTGAAATAAAATGAGCCCAATTTGTCAGACTGCACCCTGGAGTCAAACAAGTAATTTTGTTACATTTTAAAACTTCCATTCTACTGTTTGCAGGGACAGTACCAACGGATGAAAAGTTAGTTGAGTTTGCAGAGCTTGGAACATATTGTGAATATGATTTGTTTGGTATAGAGACATCCTTCTACCAGTATTGTAATTTTATAATGCCTGGAGATCTAACAAGAATAGAGGGAATCAAGACGCTTATTAAAGAAGGGTACCAGGATAAAATTTGTATTGCGCATGATATTCATACAAAACATAGACTGGTAAGCTGTCATTTAATTATTCATAGATTTACAACTGAATTTCAAATCTTGTTACGTCTAAAACCGTTATCAAGTGAGAAGGCTGACGCCCCGTAACCCGAATCGCCAGTTGGGTTGTTTGAAAACAATTCAGTTGTGTGACATTTTAGGTAAATTAGTCCTAGTTTTTCCCATCAACCCATCCACAGTCCCGAAGGCAGGATCTCAAAATTGTCCGGGGCGCGAGTGCAAATTTCACTCCTATGTTCCCGGGTTATTGACCGTTGGTCTGAACATAAAACATAACTCTACATACTTTTTTATACGTTTTGAAAATAATAACGAAACAGGTTCGTGTATAATTTCAAAGAATAGCTTTTGTTTAGGCCACACAAAGTAGATCTTCTGTTTCTCAGGCCAGGTTTTGTAAAATTGCATGCGGGCAGACGGTTTTTTATTGTATTTTTTTATTTTTGTAATTATTTCTTTGTTATCTGAAGTTCATATTCTTGGTTTGTTTTATATTTTAGACCTCATAATCTACAGAATAGCATGGGTGAAGTTCATCCCGTAAAGCAAGGCTTGTTGCACTCAAGGGACAAATTTATCAATTTTATAAACTTGGGTAAAATATCAGACAAAAACCATTTAATTTTTTTTTTTTTTTATATTTGCATTGGTTTTAAAAAGAGAGCATGTGGCAGCCGAATGGATCATGCGGAAGGGCCTGAGAAACATATTTTTAACTTTTTAGGCCTTAACGAAATTCATAATACACGAAATTCGTTCGTTTCCGTGACTACGTGATTGTCATATACTGATAACAAACACTTACAAAGAAAAGATATTCGAAATATAAGAACATTTTTGCAAAATGAAAAAATGTGATTTTACCAAGTGGTCGACTTTTTTTCAAATTAGCAGCTTTCAGAGAAAAAGTTGGCTTTCAAGCAACCACGAATATTTCCTATGGACAAAAAATCGCGACATCGACGCCGTAGCTGCGACGGGTGGTGCAATCTCACAAAATTCTAAGTTCATCAAGGGCCATAACTCCAAGAAAAATATTTGGAACAACACATGCATTGAACAGTGGCTAGATATCAATAAGATACACTTACATGCCAAATATAAAGTCATTCCATCAAGCATTTCAAAAGTTATTGAGTTTTGAAACCCGTTGGTCACAGACAGACCGACATCAAACGCGTTGATCACAGACAGACCGACAGACCGACAGACTGAACAGTGGCTAGACACCAATAAGATACACTTACATGCCAAATATAAAGTCATTCCATCAAGTATTTCAAAAGTTATTGAGTTTTGAAACCCGTTGGTCACAGACAGACCGACATGAAACTCGTTGGTCACAGGCAGACCGACAGACCGACAGACCGACAGACAGACCGACAGACCGACATTGCCACTTATAGAGCTGCTAGTCGCAGCTAAAAAAAATGATTTCCCTGGCAAGTATATGATCAAGTAGCAGAATTAAGAAAACACTCGCCGGGAACATAATATATACTTTGAAAACAGCTGGGCTGCAGTTGTACGTTCGAAAATGACTTTTATTCAAAATCCTAAAATGCCGTCGAATTTTTTTCTTCCTGCAGAAAAACGAGAAGCATCGAAAAAATTAGGTTAATGAGAGTGAACTGAATGACCTCAGAGTCACTGATTATCGAACGATTCTGAATATATTTAAACAATATTATTCTGGTTTATTTATGGAAGAAAGTATTGACGAATGTGACAGTTTTCTTGGTAATGTTTCAAAACTATTTTCTGATTTTTTTCTGAATCTCCTATAACTTTAAATGAAACTGAAAATGCCTTAACCCTTTACCCAACCTAACGGCCAAAACCGGCCAGCGCTATTCTCAAAAATCGCCATTTAATTTTCATTATTTTTTCATTTTTTGTCTCAAAAACATAGGTTATGACCCCTAGTTGGAACGAGCTCGTTGAGCTCGTTCCAACGACGGGTCAAAACCTATGTTTTTGAGACTAAAAATTAAACAAATTAATTATTCAAGAATTTTTTTTTGCAAAGTGTCGTCTGCTTTTCATGTTAGGTAAAGGGTTAAAAATGAAAAATAATAAATCACATGGCAATGGTGGGCTAAGTAATGAATTTTATTCAATATGTTTTGATTTATTTTTGGCCCATTCTGTTACAAGTTTATAATGATTGCTTTGAGAAGGGAGGGGAGCGTGGTGGCTCAGTAGGTAGAAGTGCAGGCTGCAAGCTGAGAGGTCCTCGGTTCGAATCCCACCTGCGGCAACCGCGTTGTGTCCATGGGCAAGACACGTCATCTCCATTGCCCGCGTGGGGGCACGATGACGCCGTGTACTAAGGCGTACTGCACGCCGATGGTACGCATGTCTTCAACCAATCTAACCCTGCCTGTGCTACAGTGCGGAGTTACGATGTTGGGGAGTTGGCAGCTGCTCGTCGTTGCTCGGTGGTTCTCTCCGGGTACTCCGGTTTCCTCCACCCGTAAAACTGTCACGGTCATGATTAGCCATTGTGCATAAATAAGTGACCTTAAACATCAATAAATAATAATATAAATTTGAGAAGGGACAATTAAAACTTTCTAATAGAACGTCATTGATAATAACATTGATTTTAAAAAAACGGTACACATCCTAAAAAAGCGAGTAATTATCAGCCAATTAGTCTTTTAAATGTCGATTACAAAATCTTATCCAAATTTCGCCAACAGATTGCGTCAATTTATTGAATCCTCAGTACATTACGACCTAACATGTTCAGTTCCCTCCAGGTCAATTTTTGATAATACCCATTTACTCAAACATCTTTGATTGTGTCACCCAGAAAAATATTCCTTGCGCCTTTATTTCCTTAGAAAAAATAGTTGATACTGTTAGTCATAAATACCTATGGTTTCGGGCCTTCTTTTTGTAAATGGATGCAATTAATGTACACAATTTTTTTCTAGAATGTCATTTGTTAATCAGCACATATATGAACCCTTTCACATCGCACGTAGCGTACGGCAAGGCTGTCAATACAATCTCTTATGTGCAGTTTGTGCCCCGAGTTCCTTTGTACAGCAGGTTCTCCTGATTACTCATAGCAATCACAGGCAATGTTTCTGCCAATGGACCTCCGGGTTACCCGGAGGTCCATTGTCTGAATCATTGCTAGTGCATAGGCCACATGTACATAATTTGCTATCCTTACTATGGTCATAACGCGTAGACTAACGCGCAGATCGACGTGCTATTTGTGCGCATTTCATGACAGGACTTCTAGTTTTACCTGTACGTAAGACAAGGCTGTATATATCACTTCTTAATTACATTTTGTGCCATGAGTTCATTTGTACAGCTGTAGATAATGGTTCCGAAATACAAGATATACAGTTACCGGGATCTACTGAAACAGCAAAAATATCTTGCTATGCAGATGACAGCACTGATATATGTACTACTGACAAACCTATTCACAAAGTTTCTTATCAATTTGACTTCATTGGACGAGCCTCTGATTCCAAGTTGAATGTTTATAAAACAAAAAAGGTTTACTGATTGGTAAATGGATCAGTAGAATAAAACAGGTGGCACTTTATTAGGCCATGAGATATCAAATGGTCATTATCAGAATATTGTTTCTAAATTTTCAATTGCGTCACAGTGGTTTAAATATAGACGGATACCTCCTTTTGGACGACGTGTAATGTCAGAAGTTATTGCTTGCTGTAAATTCTGGTAGTATTCTACAATTCATTACCTGGCTCTGCAATTTAACAGCTAAATACCACTACTGTTTGACGATCTTCTCCTGGTCCCGGAAAATCCACAGTGTGGAATCCGATTCTGTATCACTATAGTATGACGGACTATTTACGGGTGCGTTCGAATTCGCATAATTAGCTGTTCTGACCGCAGAGAGTATTTTACTCCGAGCTGGAATGAGTGCGCTTGAACGGCGGTCCGTTTTTTTCCCATCGTATTCATGATATTTTTTTTCGTATTCGTGCGCACCGGGGGATTCCTCGGAAGTGTGCACCTCTTACAAAAATAAGAATAAACAAAAATAGTTCTTTTTTACTTCAATCCAATTTACCAAAAAAGGCTGGGGGAATTGTTAATGCTAGCCTTGGCATGTGATTTTCAACTATAAGTCATATACTAAACCTTTTATTCCCACAGTGAAGTGATCTGGGTCGTCGTATCACGTCTCGTTGGGGAGGTCAGATTGCCAGATCAAACGAGCTGCCTGAGGCAGCTTGTTTGATCCGGCGATCTGACCTCCCCAACGAGACGTGATACTGCGACCCTGATCAATTCACTTTAGCGATAAAATGTATTTATCCTTTGAATAATTATTATGTTGCATTGGTTCTGCGTTTATTGTTTCGTTTCTTTAGGAATCAGTCCGTCGAATCTCTAGCTGGAGTACTTGCTATAATTCCAAAGTCGAAGGTGGTGCGGGGATTTGCAACATTAAAATTAAAATCGAAGTTATTCTTAATGAGACATTTACAAAAACTTATCTGTGACTATAAAGCAAAATAAAAATATAGTCCATATTGAATTTGATTTATTAATAATTCCGGGCCACGTGATATTGAAAATACACCCGAGTTCTATAAGTTATGCTTATCTACATTACGCAACTATTAGCTGCAAAAGTCCATCTTTTCTTTCTGTTGCCAGTCTCACAAGCAGTTATATAATATTTTACTGAAAAAATATTCTAATAGTTCCCCGAGTTGTCAAGTTGAATACTCAAAATGATTCCACAACAATTGTGGTATGATAATTTTTTTAAATTTATAGACCCGGTTAGCAGAGGGATCATAAATTAACATTCCAAAGTCTTCGAAAACGTGGTTGTGTCCTTCAGTATACATACGCAGGCCCGTGCCAGTCTTCGCCTGAGGCCAATCACATCACTTCCATGAGAACATTATCCAATAAGCTGGGTTCGACCCCCGCAGGTGACCAGAAACCAGCATTCTGAATTCCTCTCAAACATGACTGTGTCCTTCGAAAAAAAAAACCGTCCGGATTTTTCTACTGGACCTACCCTCCTCACTTGCAGCCTCCACATCAAGCATCCCACCTGAACGATAGGTAGGGCCCTACGAAGATTTGAAATTCTCTTCGATTCCATTCGATTTTAGTAGCGCCGATTCGGAAATTTTGAATTCGAGAGACCTTCGATCCCCGTCCGGGACGACCCGCGTTGTGTCCTTGGGCAAGGCACTTTATCCCGGTTGCCTACCTGGGGGAACGGCGATGCCGTGTACTAAAGGCGTACTGCACGTCGACGGTGCACATGTCTTCAACCGCTGTAATCCTGCTTGAACGGAGCTTGAACAGAGTTAGAATGTTGAGGAGCTGACAGTTGCTCGTCGATGCTCGATGGTTCTCTCCGGGTACTCCGGCTTTCTCCACCCGTAAAACTGTCACGTTCACGATTAGCCATTGTGCATAAGTATGTTGTGACCTTGAACACCGATAAAGATAAAAGCTAATGAAACCGAGAGACCACTTTTCAGGCCTTAGGACATGATACTTCGTAATTTCATTAAGTTGGATTGCTACTAAGTGAATGTGTGGGGCAGACCAATTAATATTTTCAACGTGCAGCACCAAGGCTGCACGTTGAAGATATTAATTGGTCTACCCTCAGATAATGAATATGGTCTCTCCCCACTACTGATTTCAACTGACAAGGAAAATACCACCAGGGTTCAAAGAGTCAAGAATCTACTGGATGGTTATCAGGCAGGAATCTGTCGAATTGAGCAACTTCTATAAGCATCTCTGGGGCCCATATTTCGAAAAAAAAAATTAAATTCAGACTCAGTATTCCCAACATCAATTCAACTCTGGACTCACCAAGGATTTTTTACTCGAATCGACACGTTAACAGAAATTAAAGTAAAAATTACGCTGAGTTCAATTCCGCCACCGTTCGTTATTTTATCCGATAACAGCCGACCGTTCCTATATTTGCTATTTTTATTATTATTTATTAGGGTTTAACGACACTTTAACAGCCAAGGTCATATCGTGTCGGTGACAGTTTTATAGCTGGAGGACGCCAGAGCACCCGGAGAGAACCATCGTGCAACAACGAGCAGCTGCCAGCTCACCAACATCGTAACTCCGCAGTGCAGCACAGGCAGGGTTAGATTGGTTGAAGACATGCGCACCATCGACGTGCAGTACGCCTTAGTACACGACGTCATCGTGCCACATGTGGACAATCGGGGTTAAGTGCCTTGGCTAAGGAGACAACACTGCAGTCCGGATCGATCGCTCTGACGGTCACCCATCCGAGGACTAACCGGGCTCGACGTTGTTTAACTTCGGTGATCTGATGAGAACCGGTTACCGCAACGCCGCCGCGTCCCCACCGTTCCTTGAGTTAAGCGGTCTTTTAACTCTATCAGGCGGTGTGCATCAATTGTGGGTTTAATAAACTTCATCGATCAGTTCGAGAACATCACAATAAACAACAAATAGCGCAAATGGATCTGTAAATGTTTAAATTTTTATCGAACCTGCCCACAACTGCAAAACAAGTCCATCTAACTACTCTAGACAGGCCCGAAGCTAGAGGGTGTGCTGGGGATTCGTCTACCCCATGACAATCTCTTGTCAGAATTTTTTTCTGTCCGTTGGAAAAATTATTGGTTGTTCGAATGCTGCTAATTTGAAAAAAGGTTGGTGAAATTTCAAATTTCATTGTGCTAAAATGTTTCAAATATCTTTGGTATGAAACATAGAAATATACGACCATGAAGAAGTCATGTATAGGGCCCTACGAATCACACATTTTCGATTCGAACCGAACCTCAAATCGAATCTGGTATAATATTCGAAATCGAACCTAAACTCGAATCGAATTCTTGACGTCTTGGAGATGACCGATAAGAGGGCCGGAGGGAGGGGGGGGGGGGCTGTAAACCTGATTGTTTCGACTGTGACGGCTCAAATCCCAACTGATAAAATATACCAGCTACATCATCAAGGCATGCTTTCATAGAAGGCATGCCTTGATGATGTAGTTGGAATATTACCGAAGAACGGATGCGAGACTTACCAACACTAAGCACTGCTCAAGACAGGCCGTTTTCAACATTGGTAGAGGCTAGTGAGACTGAAATTAGCATGGGAGGTGGCATGGGTCAGATGGAATCAACATGCACATCAACTTTTCGTGTCCAGGCCATGACCTTTTAAGGGAAAGAGATCTCAGAATGAAACTTACGCAACATATGTACCATCATCACAAGACGATGCGTCGCGTACAAAATTCACGCCCGACCCACCAAGGTCAAGGTCATTGATAGAGGTCAACAAATTTGAATCAGTATTGCACATACAGTACCTCCCTATCAAGAGATATATAACATGTGTATAATGCCCTACAAGGCGTGTTCTTGTTCGAAATATGGGATATTGGGCCAAAAGTCTTCTGGGAAGAAAAACTACGGCATGAGTGCTCACGAACGCGGATAACTCCAATGCTCAGAATCGTGATTGAGGAGACTTTAGCATTGTCTTTACCTTGGAGACAGTGACAATTTTCATTGTGTCTGAAGTAAAATTGGTCGATTGATATGTTTGTGCTGGAAGCTAGTGTTTCTCTAAACATCGTCGTAATACTTCAGAGACAACTCGATCTCATTGAATTAAAGCCGACAGACATGTCACTTGAAGCAACAGTCTATTCTAAAAAAATGGCAGTTACATTGGAAAAGCTGATTAATTTAGTTAAGACGATCAATCCGATTATGAACATCACGACCTTAACCCTTATTGGTGGTTGTTCGCTGTCAAAAGTCAAGAGAATTATACCAGAAATGCCCGTCCCCCGTGTTCTATTCGTTCGATTCTCCTTCTGTCTTGCCATCTGGTTGTCTATTTGTCTGTCTGTCCTCATAAATCTATCCGTAGTTATGAGAGTTATTGAAATAGACTCGTTGGACATAGAAGGCCAGCATACAGAGGGTCGAAAGCAATTTTTTTTAACCTTTACCCAACGTAACGGACAAAACCGGCCAACGCTATTCACAAAAATCACCAATTAATTTTTATTATTTTTTTCACTTTTTGTCTCAAAAACATAGGTTATGACCCCTCTTTGGAATGAGCTCGTCGAGCTCGTTCCAACGAGGGGTCATAACCTATGTTTTTGAGACAAAAAATGAAAAAAAAATAGTTATTCAAGAATTCAATTTCAATTTTCCATTCAGTTTTTATTGTGTTTTTCATCTTTGAGCTCGATCCTATGGTGGCTGGTTTAGGACCTAGGAAATATTTTTTTTATCTCGTGCGCACGAGATACTAAGTCGTGCGCACGGCATAATTATCTCGTGCGCACGAGATACTAAGTCGTGCGAACGAGATACTACGTCGTGCGCACGACATAATTATCTCGTGCGCACGAGATAATAAGTCGTGCGCACGAGATACTAAGTCGTGCGCACGAGATAATTATCTCGTGCGCACGAGATAAGTCGTGCGCACATATTTATCTCGTGCGCACGACTTAGTATCTCGTGCGCACGACTTATTATCTCGTGCGCACGAGATAATTATGTCGTGCGCACGACTTAGTATCTCGTTCGCACGACTTAGTATCTCGTGTGCACGAGATAAAAAAAATAGTTCCTAGGTCCTAAACCAGCCACCGTACGTTCCAATCAGGAGTCAGTCATAAGCTATTTTTGGATGTAAAAAAAAGAAAAAAATTTGTTATTCAAGAATTTTATTTGCAAGTGTCGTCTTTCTTTCGTGTTGGGTAACGGGTTAAAGACTTACCTATGTTGATTTATTTATAAATTGTTGTATTATGACGAACATGAAGTGCGTAACCTTCACTTACTTCGTTGGCGTATTTTACAATTAAAGTAATCCTCACTCAATGTGAACAATCGTTGGCTGGTTATTATCAGAATGTAAATGATAAAGGCTTTTTGCAAACGAACGACAACTGATAAAAATTACGAAAAGCCAATAGTAGTGGTAAATTTATCGAGCGGCCAAATAAACTGTTCGAAGAATTGACGACTATTACGAGTCCGTTTGTGTGAAAAGCCCACCGTTCAAACTTCGTACTACAAGGAGTTTAAGGACACTGCACAGAAAGGACATAATCTTAGAGTGATCTTTCCCATTAAGGGGCTCAAAAACGCTCCCAAACATACGGCCGCTTGAGATATCTGCGAGTGTGGATGAGAAACCGTAATCGTAACTACGGATAAGAGTAAACCACAAACTGAAAGGAAGAACACATATTTCAGTGACGTAATACCCGATTCATATTTTTTATCAGTCGTCGTTCGTTTTGAGAAAGGTCTCTATTCCAATATTTAAATCTCAAAATCTCCGTGAATATCGAATGTTGGCTTTTTGGTGTTTTTCTCATAATTTGCAAGATACCTATAGATATATATCGCGTGTCAAAATATTTGTTATTCCACTCACGGGAATAGTTTTTTAACCAACTCGCCTTTATTCAAAATTTCGTTTGTACCTGAAAAATGCAATACAGAGAGAAAACATTCAACTGATAGCTAAATTATCAGTGATAAGCTGTCGACCAGTCAGCATACATGCACTCTAAAATCAGTTGAGTAAAACATCAACCCAAATCAACTGGGTTGAGTGAATATGAATCCAATCATATTGGGTTCATATTCGATTGAGTTCATATATTCATTCAACCCTGATGATTTGAGTTGATTTTTTTAACCCAACTGATTTAAGAGTGTAGGTATAATCATTGCACAAACGCCAGATTTACACGATCGACATTTGCTGAATTTCGCTTCACGGTGTAAAATGAATTTTGAGGATCAAAACAAATTTTTCTCACACAAGGTTTTGAAATTGCGTTAACTACACGTGAATAGAAAGCAACTCAACCGTTTATTTGAGTAAGATCGGTAAATTATTCGCTGTTGTACAGTTTGTTAAAAATTCCTGCATGGGAAGTGTTATACATTGTGTCCTTGTGAGTGTATAGTGTAATATATATTTTATTGAATATTTTAAATACTTACAACATGAAAATCGCCTGTGAATGTAACAGCCAAAGACCGTTCGACGATTAGGACTGGGTTCCCTCTCTTGTCATAATTTCTGGACACGTTTCTGATTGTTGTTCATTTATATTTCAGACCAAGTATGGCGGACACGGATACTCTCATATACTCTTGAATGTTGTGCCGTGGATGAAACAAAGAGGGGTTTCGCAAGATGATATTAACAGAATTCTTATCAAGAATCCCAGGACTTGGTTAACGTTTGGATAATTGCACGATGGGCGTAACGGTAGGGCCCTGCGAATCACCCATTTCCACTTCGAATCGAATCTCGAATCGAATCGGATCTATTATTCGAATTCGAATCGAATCTCGAAGCGAATAGGGGATGCCTTGAAGATGCCCTACTAAAGGAAGAGGGGGGCTGTAAACCTGATTTGTTCCGGTAGTGATGGATCAAGTCCCCACGAATAAAATATTCCAACTACATCACCAAGGCATGCCTTCGTCGAAGGCATGCCTTGGTTATGTAGTTGGAATATTACCCAGTAAGGATTATAGTTGAAAACAGAAACGGGTGCGAGGATCATCCGTACTAGGTACTACTCGGGGCTAGCCGCTAGGAACAGCTCACCGTTAATATTGCTTGGAGACTTTAACTTTCTTTTCACCAGTGGTAGTGTCTAGTGAGACTGGAACTAGCATGTCTGGTAGCATGGGTACAGATGCTGTTTCTGTTTAGATAGCGGAAACTACACTCTGTCTTTATTCTCAGTATTAATTATGTACATCTTCCACCCGAACTATACGTATTGTGAGACGACGAAGATGACCAATGCTAATCTGTATTTCATTGAAAAAAATTCGAATTTAAACGAATCGAGCAGCCGATTCGAATCGAACCAGATTGCAATTTTAAGTTCGAAATCGAATCGAATCGAATCTCGAAGCTTCGCAGGGCCCTACGTCACCATTGGGTACCTTTGCCGGATTGTTCTTCCAAACTGTAATAAGATAAATATTATAACTAATTATTTGCTAATCAGACAATCGTGTATTAATGTTTAACACATTTACGGAACTGCAGAAGGCCAGATATTTGTTAAAGCACTGCATTTTCCGTTTTCATTTTGATATCTTTTATAATCTAATGCCCCTACGTTCAAAAAGAACTGACATGTTTTCAGTCTGTTTCCTTGTTGCTGTTGGTGTCTTCAGCTTGGACAATGACTCGCACACTTTTACCTGGCGTTCTTAAACATGTGTCTTAGTGGTAATTTGTGAAACTCGTGATGAAATTTGGTCGCTCTTACTTTCTTTTAGCGGTTGATCGAATGGACAGTGGAGACTCTGTCTTTAGTTGATGATGAGAAAATTTCAAAAAACTTGGAACCTCCTGACTTGAATCGAAAAATCACCATTAAAAAATTGAATTCAAATATTATCAACTCGAAATGATGAATTGTGACAAACCTGAGTGAACAAGTTCTGTTTCACTGGTAAAATAGGACCCGGTCACTAATGTCTGGGCAGAAGTCCACTACAACGTGCAGCAGTGGTATAAACGATTGGTAAACTTGACTTTACATCCCTGTTACATTCCTGTTGCAGTCACAGTTAGTTAACCATTGTTGCAGAAAAAAGTGACTTTAAACACCAATAAATAAATAACTGTCACACATTTATACTTAAAAGTCAAAATACATTAGTGCCGTGTAAAACTGTATCTGTAGTACACTTCTATCAATTGGCAGTTGTTGCTGTGACTATGGATTGTGGTGCTGTGTTAGGCATAACTCCACACTCCCCAGTCCCATCAACATGTGCTAATTGTCTTGTAACTCTCTAGTAATTAACTGTCTGCATCACTTACATGTACTGATTTACTTCAGACTTATAACAAAATGGCATATCCTTGAGCAACATCAATCGTCATGGAATCGGCCAATATAGCTCCTATACACAGTTGTATCAAAAACCCAAATCACCCTACAATCCCCATCATACCAGCATTCCGACTTTATGTGTGCAGCGTCAATTCAAAATCCATTGAACGAATAAAGCTATTTGTTAATTCTGGCAAGTGTTGTACTATCAACATCCAAATAATGCGTCGTGATTTCCAGTGTTTTAAACTGCATGTGAGTAGTTTCTTCATCACCTCAACACTCACCCGCTTTGTGGACTGGCAAAAAAACCTCAGAAACAATTCATTCTCACTTCTTCACGAGTTTCTTAACATTAGACTGTATTTTCCGAGTAGTCACTGACGTCTAACGTGCAAGTTGGACAGTCAATTGTCACATACCTTCTTTCTCACTTGCACTTAAAATCCATTGCTAAATCAATAAATCCATTTGTTCATGGTTAATTTTGACATGAGCTGCATTGTGCAACGTGATCTCTAATGTTGGACATATGTGCTAGTAACCCCATTCGCGACTTTACGCAATCACGAAGATTGTGAGTAACCCTATTTCATAAACTGATAGAGTGCTGGAAGCCCATATTTGGGCTTTACTCTGAAGCACAGGTCTCACGACATAAAGGCACCGTTGCCAATGGATATATTTTATATTATCTTGGCAGTAAAATTATTTAGTCTGTATTGATTTGGTTTGTTACAATTTATGGGAGAGTGCCTACAGGCAGTCTCCCATAAATTGTAACAAGGCCAAGACATGTGAACAAATTTTGATGACCAAAAAAATTTAGCACTCTACCAGTTAAGGGGCCGTCCAACTAAACATTCCACATGTATGCCGAAAAGATGTAACTTTAAAAATTTTTTTCTTCTTTTTTGTTTTTGTTGTCTTTCTCACCTGGCCTTCTGTCTTGCATTTTCTGAGACCGCTAACTTGAAAATATTCGCAAAATCATTTCATTTCACAAGGCAGAGTTGATTTTGAAGCTGTACATTAACCACTCACACGTTTGCTGCAAGGCCCCTCAACCCTTAACTTCAAATACTTCTTGTGTTTTTATTCATGTTCAATGAGAAGAAAAAATATTTGTGACATTTTTCTGAAGCGTTTGTCTTCAGACTGCTCAACCACAACTTCACTGCCTTCAGAATCCCCCCCCCCCTCTCTCTCTCTCTCTCTCTCTCTCTCTCTCTCTCTCTCTCTCTCTCTCTCTCTTCTTTGTATTTTTTATCATCCCTGTTTCTGGACACATCGGCATGGGAGCAACAACAGAAGCAATGGCCAGATTGTTTTGTGCATCCAACTTAGCTGGGTCATCTCAAATTGCATTTGCATTTGACTTCCAATAGCATTTTTGTATATAAAAGCATGTTCACTTTTTTCTCTCCATATGTTGATTGTCGCCACAAGTGTCAGAAGAAGCTTAAGTATAAAACATAATCCTAATGTAAACAGTTTATTTGCAGACAAGAAACCGAGACCGACCAGTGTCATTCCCAACAGAACATTAATGGATATAAACAAAGATGGCGAACCCAAATAGTATATCTTTAGATGAGATACAGACTGACAGTAGATGTGACTTTGTAAGTCTGCTCAGTCAAAGACAAGATCCAGATGAGGATGACTACGATAACCATTTAGCACCAGCCGAATCTTGTATATACTATTCCCCTGAACAGGACAGAAAGCTAATATTAGTTACACAGTTTGTTGGTGGCCTAATATGGTATATATGGTGTCAGTTAATTTCATATTGGACGGGAGCGAATAATACCATATTAGGCCACCAACAAACTGTGTAACGAATATATCTTACCGACTGCTGCATCGATGCACAGAATTAATAACAACAGCGATCAAAATTAAATGAGAGAATTCTCACAATGTGTTCGCGTGTCTTTTCCCTGTTACAATTTATGGGAGAGTGCCTACAGGCACTCTCCCATAAATTGTAACAAGCCAAATTCATACATACCAAACAGTTTCATTTCGAAGGTAACATGACACACATCCACAGAATATGAAGCCTTTTAAGTTGCCTAACCTGCACTTCAGACCAAATATGGGCTTCCAACATTCAATCTTTCAACTTGAAGCGTTTATCGGCTGCCGCCATTTTGAATAATCAATGAACAAAGGGGAGATTACCCATAGCTGTCAGCGACATTGATGTTGACAGGCAGTATATGGTTTTATATGGAGTCTGCATGTGACGTCTTTGAACCAATGAAATTCCCAGATAGTTGTAGGAGGTACGATATTTGCTAATATACCAAATCCAACATCCTTTTTCAATATTAATTGCCAAGGTCTTAGCGCGCATTTGGATTCTCTCGTTAATCTTTTAGGTAACCTCTAAAACCAAGATGAAACTTTTGACATCATTGGACTTACTGAAGTCTTTAAGTCTTTGAACTCGATGGATACCACCCTCTCGTCACGAATACCCACCTCAGCCCATATGATGGAAGAGGGGGTGGGTTTATTTTTAAAAAAAAAACAGCATAAAGTATAAAATATGCAAGGACCTCTCTGTTTTCATACTCCATGTATTTGAGTCTCTCTTCGTGGAAATATTGAATAAGCATCGATCATTCATAATTGGTGTGACATATCACCCAAAACACTCCGCCCAAGGCTGCCCTTGATGGGTATATTTCTACGTTACAAACTATCACTGAAAAGATAAACCGGAACGAAGAATATTGCAGGTGACATGAACATTGATTTGTTAAAATTTCAAACACACAGCAAAACGAATGAATATATAGACGTCATAATCAGTCAAGGCTTTCTTCCACTCATTACTAAACGAACGCGTTTGATAGAGCACTCAGCTACTATGATAGATCACATCCTCTCTAACCGTTCCCAAGAGTACTATAAGACCGGCGTAATCATCACTGACCTTGCTGACCATTTTGGAACATTTTACTGTGAATCGAACCATACGAAGACAGTAATCGAAAAACACATTATAAAACGAAACTACAATGATACTAATCTGAGAGCATTCGAACACTTGCTGACACAAACCGACTTCTCGACAGTTCTAGAGTCGACCTCCGCCAATGAAAAAAAAAGCTAAAGTCCCCTAGTGAACTAAACAAGACAAATTATATGATGTGTAGCAACATATTTAACCCTTTACCCAAAGAATCGGCCGCATCCGCCCGCGTAATATGTAAATTAAGCATTTGAAAAAATATTATTTTTCAAAGAATTTCAACAAAACCATATCATGTGACCCCTCGTTGGAACGAGCTCGTCGAGCTCGTTCCAACGAGGGGTCACGTGATATGGTTTTGTTGAAATTTTTTGAAAAATTTGAAAAAATTATATTTAAAATAATAAATTTTCATATCGTTTGCGTTGGGTAAAGGGTTAACAAAGTAAAACGCAAAGGTAAAGCAATATGCTATGAATTTATCTTATTATTAAACAAAAATAATACGAACAATACTTGGGAAATTCTTAGAAGCGCAATTCACAAGTCTTCGAGTTAACCAACATCTAATACTAATTTCGTAATGGATAACATCGAAATTAGTGACCCTACTGACATTGCCAACCATTTCAATAAATCCTTTTCAACAGTTGGTCTAAATGCGTCCGAGCGAATTCCAAACATCAATGTGCATTATACAGACTATATGACCAATACTAATGTAAGTAGCTTATTCATGGCACCAACGACTGCTGGAGAATTAATTTCTATAACGAACTTGATGAAACCCAACACTAATGCTGATTGTGAACGGATATCCACCAAACTTCTAAAAAATTCAATCCATGAAACAGTGGAAGCATCAGCACATATTATAAATCTGTCCCTATCTTCTGGAATCGTTTCTGACAAAATGAAAATAGCAAAAATTGTACCAATTTTCAAATTGGGAGACCCTCAATCATTCAATAATTACAGACCAGTTAGCATATTAAAAGCCGGCGTTCTCAAAATTACTCGAGAAAATAACATTTAGAAAGATTATCAAACTTTTTAACCAAGCACAATCTTCTGTACCCGCACCAGTATGGTTTTAGGAAAAACCACACAACCATTCACCCCGTACTTCAACTTCTCCAGAATATAGCCAACAACAACGACAAGGCGACAAAGGACTGCACCCTGTCAGTATTCTTAGATTTATCAAAGGCATTTGATACAATTAGCCACAATATCTTGTTAAAAAGGTTAGAGTTTTATGGTGTTGGAGGCCTTACCAATAACTGGTTTTAAGAGCTACTTAGATGGGCGAGTTCAATATGTCACATACGATGGAAGCAGTTCTGAGCTTGATAAGATCACCTGTGGTGTTCTCCAGGGATTCATCTTGGGCCCTCTCTTCTTCTTAATTTATGTTAACGCTTGTAGTGCTTCAGCACAGTTAGATCTCCTTTCATTTGCGGATGACTCCTCAATGCACACCTCAAATCCTAGTATAGATGCTGAATTTGACGTTGCCAACACCGGGCTCTCGGCGTTAATAAACGGGTGTGCTGCCAACCTCCTGGTATTGAATGACCAAAAAACAAAATATATGCTGTTCAGTCCACCCAATAAAACATACAATACCAACGGAAGACGGTTGCATGTCAATAATCAAGAAATTGAATTGACGGAAGAAGCAAACCGTGAGTCTGTCATAAAATTTCTTGGTATATATCTGGATAAAAATCTTAAATTTAAGATCTATATCAATAAAATCTGTAGCAAAGTATCGGGCGCGCTCTATTTAATGAACAAGGCAAAACATATTCTTTCATACTCATCCCTAAAAACATTTTATTACTCACTGATTCACAGTCACCTTCTGTTCGGAATCGAAGTCACAGTCGTGCCGCTTCTAGACTATTTAAACGGGGGAGCGGTGGCGTTGTGGTAACCGGTTTTCGTCAGATCACCGACGTAAAGCAACGTCGAGCCCGGTTAGTCCTCGGATGGGTGACCGTCTGAGCGATCAATTCGGTCTCCCGCGTTGTGTCCTTGGGCAAGGCACTTAACTCCGATTGTCCACATGGAGGCACGATGACGCCGTGTATTAAGGCGTACTGCATGTCGATGATGCGCATGTCTTCAACCAATCTAACCCTGCCTGTGCTGCAGTGCGGAACTACAAGGTTGGGGAGCAGGCAGCTGCTCGTCGTTGCTCGGTGGTTCTCTGCGAGTACTCTGGCTCCCCCCCCCCCCCCCCCCCCCCCCCGCCCGTAAAACTGTTACGGTCATGATTGGGCATTTTGCATAAGTATGTGAACACCAATAAATAAATAGACTATTTAAACTTCAAAAATGTGCAATTCGCCTGATCAGTAATAAGAATTGTAATTGCCATGCCGATCCATTGTTCAAAAAGAGTAGAATATTAAAACTGAAAGACCTACAAAATGAATGTGTCGTTATTTATGTCTGACTGACATCACTCCAATCTACCAACGACCATTGTTAACTTCTTTCAAGTCAATACATATGCAACAGGTATGACAACAAGGCAATTAGGTCAATCACGGTGCGACAAACCTAGGACTAATTCTTCCGCTCAGCTACCCTAATATGCTTCCCCGATAATATGGAATGAGCTCAATGAAAATTTGAAAGGAATTTCCTCCCGAAGAGCATTTAAGAAGGCTTACTTTATGAAAATCATAAACTCGTATTCATCATGCGATAATGCTCTCTGCAGTGATTGTGCACATACTAATCGTAATAACAACACCAATTCTGTCTAACGTAACTATTGTAATTCAATACGTGTGTGCTCATTCTGTTGATTCTAGTTTAAAACCCACTGCCGACAATTTCCTTCGTTTCGCCTTTCCTGTTATCCGAAAGAATGGCCGCTGCGAGCAATAACTGTGGACTGCTGATGCAACTGCTGGTAATTATTTCTTGGAGTGCTTAGCATTTTTGGAGATGATGTGCATTTGTGTGTTGATCGTACGCAGTATTGGAGAGGCGAAAGGACATTCTGACAGATCGTGTGGTTTTTAAGTCAAATAATGCATTCGACACTGGGTGTTCGGCCAGAGAATGATGTCGGGCTTCGCCCTGCATCATTCTCTGGCCGAATACCCAGTGACTCGTGCATTATTCTCGTGCATTATCCTTTACGCAAATGTTTCCTTCCTTCGATGCTTCCATCCTCCCTTCGATGAGACAATAAAATTAGCGTCCACTCTACTGTACGAATCCTTTCTTGAGTCCAGACAATTTGTACAAATTCAGTAAAGGCTTGGCTCCAACCTATGGTCTGTTATCTCATCTTATCTCATCTTATCTCATATTATAAGTTACAGGGCGTTTAGTTGGCAGATAGAGTGTCATATACGGCGAAGAGAAAACAATATTAGGCAGGGCGAAGCCGAACCTAATATTGTTTTCTCTGAGCCCTACAGTATGTGAAGAGTGTATTATCATTAAATCACCCACAGAGTGGAGAATCCACCCGAGCAATAATTTCAAATTTATTGCAAAGCATAACCACCACAAGCAAAGTTCCAGCCAATGGACCTCCGGGTTAAACCCGGAGGTCCATTGGCTGAAACATTGCTTGTATTTTATGTCCATATGTGCAGAATTTGAAAGTGACACTTTGGGTGATAACTCCACTCCGTGGGTGATTTAGTTACAATCCACCCTCCACGTACTGTATGTGACAATATATCTGCCAACTAAACGGACTGTAACGTATTTGTTATGCACGACATGCTAAACTGTCATTGGGGAAGATAACTCAACGAATAGTTAAATGATGCGCACTTCTCGAAAAATGTAAACAAAGCAGACGATGTTTACATACGCAACAAGGGGAGTAATTTTGTTTCCGCATTCTAATAAATCACTCGTGACTTGTTCTATAACCGCTAATGTTTTGGGCTGGTTTGGCATTTTATTACAACAGTTTCATTCAATCGAATGCAATGTTTATACGACGGGGCTATTTTATATGGTGGGTCTTCTGTACGACTGCGCTGCAGCATGTACGTACGTGTAAATTAAAAGCTGAGGCGTGTGGATATAATGATAAATCAAAATGGCTGACGGGCACCTAATTTTAAATTAATATTGGGTGCTTATCAGCCATCCTGAACCTAATATTGCGGAGTCTATGTCTCTTAGTAACTTCATTTGATTGGATAAACAAATTTACTAGCATAATCATATGTTATCTAATCTCATTTGAGCTCATCCGACCTAGCTTCATCTCTACTTTCCTAACACATCTTCATTCAGTGTCGTGCTTTCTTTTCTCACCGCACTATGAACATGCTCTTGCCGAGATGGTGATGGCACGGAGGTGAATGAGTCTATGATGGGGTAATGAAGATAGTCATAACGCTAAAGAGGAATACAACAAACTTTCCTATCTTCATTTCCTTATCTTGTCTTATTTTAGTCTTTGTCCAGTTGTCATGTCGCAGAGAGCATGTCAGCTCCGATACTTTGTCCGGCTCCGACACTCTTGTAGAGATTGATGTACGAAAGGTCGGTCTCGGGACAAAACCAAATTTAAGGACAACGAATACATACGTGTTTGATGTTACGACAACTTCTCATGGAAAATAAAATCACTTCTTCTGACACACATACCTCCATGTTTATACTGATGGAGGCGACAGGAAGACGGCCAATCTGGCCATGCTGCTTTCCAACAGAATATCATTATTTCCTTATTAATTATTGTCACTGTACGCTTATATTCTGTTGAATAAAATTTACTTTACTTTACTTTACTTTACCTGAAGTATGTGTTTGAATGAAGCATATGTTGTACTCAGATGCGGGGAAAACCTGGGAATGGGGCACTCGAGACACGACCCCTCCCATGGCACCCTTACACTCGTTCCAACCATTCGTTACACGCACTGATTTAATATTTTGAGAATACAGTATATTCGTCGAGGACTGGTCGAAATCCATGTTAGGGCAGTGATGTCCACGCATGCGTTTACCAGGTACTAAAAATCATCATCAGCAAAAGTTTAATTAATGAAGCACCGGGTTGTACCCGGTGCTTCATTAATTATTTTTTTGATAATTATTCCTATAATTAATGTTTGGAATCTAATATTATTGCGTCTGTGGAATTATTGCCCACCCGTGGAAAGTGACCAGTCCACGGCCGCCGTTGTATGCAACTGTGTCAATACATAAGTAGATCCTGTAATATATTATTTGCAAATTAAATCCATTCAGTTGATTTTGTCGATTTAATAATATCTGATTAATTTTTCTATTTAATTTTATTTTTTCTTTTTCTAAACTTACCTAAATCACATAATTTCATTAACTCTTTTGGACCGACGAGCGACTTAAGTCTTCAAAATGGTAGACCGCTGGAGACGACTATAGTCGCCATTTTAGCCAGGTGAGTGTGTCCATCTCCGAGGACTGCTAATCAAACATACACGCATTGGTAACAACACGGTATTTTTTTTATCACTGGCGATAGCACAAATCTTTTCTCCTCTCCACACCTCATCAAGCCGATTTAGGCAAAAACACCCCTATATCCATTTAGTTTATCACCTCTTGAAAAAAATATAGGTCTCCGTGTGACTTTTGCCGCTAAATTTGGTGATTTCGATACTACCGTCCAGTTTCGCAGAGAATAAAATAGAATATGCTTTTACCTCCCCCCACCCCCACCCCCTCGATTTTTATCTTCTCTCACACTTTTCAGAAGACAGTTATCACCTATATGTTATATTTTATTCGAAGCATGCACTTTAAAATTTTACTCACACTTACAGCTCAGTTCATTTTCCACCATTTGGATAAATCAGGGAACTTTTAACCTTCATGAAAGTTTTTTTTTGCACGAAAACAGTGTATTGTAATCTATTCCTATGTTACGTGGACGATTTCTCTTATGTGCAAGAATACGTACATCGTCCCTTGAAACCATGAAACTGTCACCAGCAATACGTTATTGCAGGCGGCACCTTTATATGCTTTCAAGCCCGACTATTTCATTTTGTTTGTAATAATTTTAGCCACACTGCGTTTATTTTGACTGCATAAAAACAGAAATCATTAAACAATGCTCCCCGTCCCCTTCCCCTCCCAAATCTATTAAATGCACGACAACCCATACAATAACCCATATTTTGGTGCAATTCCTTAAAAATATTATAGACCGAGAAGTTGGTTTCTTGGAATATTCCGATCCAAAAGAGTAATAACAAACTCTACAATATTTCCAAAAAACTGTTTTTAGACTCACTAACAGAGGCCCATTTTAAAAGATTAAAAATAAACTCTTTCGAATAAGATTTGAAGTTAGGATCTTGCCCAGAATGAAAGTCGTTTAATTGAAATATTTTTTTTTAATAAAACAAAAATTGGCCCTTGTTCGAAAGTCGTCTCAGGAAAAAATTGTTAAATTTTTGGTTGTTTTCTTTGATGAAAAGTTAAAGTTCGACCATCATTTATCGCACGTGTGCACCAAGATATTGAAAGCTGTTTACTTGATTAGCAAGGTTAAAGAATACCTCCCCATGATGCTCCCTCTAAAGTCATTATACTTTGCGTTGGTACACAGTCATCGTTCTGTTGCATCTAGGAGCAACGCATCCCCACAAAAAAACTATTTGTTCTACAGAAACGTGCTATTCGTTTTGGCAAAAATAAATATAGAATAAACGTATAGTGTTTTCAAGTAAAAAAATTATTCTACGAGTAGGATTAAGAATGAAACCGACGAGCCTCTGGCGAGTCGGTTTCATTCTTAATTCTACGAGTAGAATAATTTTTTTACTTGAAAACACTATACGTTTATTTTGTTTATCCCATAAATCTTCTACAGGGCAGTCGCAGCAAAATCGTGCTATAATTCGCTACAAAACACTGCGAGAAGTGAGGAGCACATTGGTCCGACTCGATCGACCAGCAAAATTGGAAAAAATAAACAAGGCGCAGTAATACATTTCTGTCTAAAAATAATTCCCCTACAAACCTGAGCTAAACTAGCAAAAATACTTTATTATATGGGCAGTGGGTAATGTTTTCTTCTGGCATTGTGTAATACTTTCAAAAAGATTTAAAGAAATCAAAAGCGAACCACTAATTATGCTAGACAAATGTGGTAGAAGCCAGAGGTCAACAAGTCCGTCGCTACTAGGGAAATAAATTATTTCAGTGTTAAACCTATGGGGAAAATTTATCACTCTACTAGGTGAATAAAGCAAAAATTTATCCAAGATCTTTATTGTTCAAATAAACGGACAATTATGGGTAAAAAAATACCATTTTTATGCTGAACCCCTATTTCGAAAATGCAAAATATTAAAATTTGACGATCAACACAGTTTATAAGTTCTGTTATTCGTGTATGATTGGCATAATAAACACATACTTTGAGTTTTGACACTTCGTCGCCTGAGTGCTAGAATGTCCTATGTCCCCTACGGGAGTACTCTGACTGCCCCCCCCCCCCCCCCTGGTAGTACTCTGTCCTCTATGGGAGTACTATGTCCCCTATGGGAGTACTCTGTCTCCTACGTGACATAAGATATTCTAGCACTTAGGGGACGATTTGTTTCTCGATCAGAATTTACTCTTGGTAAGTACGTCAATCTGATACAGACAAGCACTCTGTCCCAGCTTCCATAAACACAATTTTCCAAAACTATGGGATCAGCTAGATCAGTACTTGAAAAATCGAATTAAAAATCGAATGGGACGAGAGGAAAACAACTAATCTAGTTATGTTGTTTGCACACAATACCCGTCTAAAATGTTTCTAAGGAACTTGTTTCAACATTAATTTTGTATCAATCTGTATTGTTGAATAAACGTATTTAATTTTTAATTTAATGGTGTTTTCACTTATTTTGTCATGGAAAGTTACAGGTGCTGAAGTATTGTTTTGTCTTTCTTTGGGGGGGGGGGGGGGAGGAGAGGGGGCTGCCACTACGTTCGCCCGTAAAACTCCTTATTTCGGAATTTCGGTTCGCAGTTCTTTTCATATTTACTTGTTTGTTTACATTTCAAAACGGACGTAATTTCTTTTTGGAGGTGGCGTACTCGGCATAGTTTTCCGGTAGGACTTATCTCCCCTTACCAAGTAGAGCGGAGCAATTGGGGCATGAAAAAAAGTCTCTTCCTACTGAAATAAAATGTTATAATAGTCCGTGTTACAAAGATTCTTATTTTCTGCTTTCGAATTTATTTAATTCTGATTACACTCACTTGTGCAAATGTACAAGTTGAATATTTTGTGATATAAAAAATCAAGTTCACCACTTTGTGATAAAAATAGGCTGATTTCGTTAATCTCTCAAAGAACACTTCAGCTAATCATATATATATTGGATTTTCCACCCGTAATCACAGTTCTTGCGACTGTGATTGGCGATCGGTTGCGATTATCGACAGAACTAAAACGATTTTCCAGTTTTCGGTTAAATTCTCCGACTTTTCCAATCAGCTGACAAATTTTCCGAAATTCCGACTCGAATCTTTAACTGGCCCGATTTTTCGAACTCATCGTTCCTTTTCCCTTACCATGACCATGCTACACAATTACTATAGGCTGACAACTACTCAGCCAATACTTACACAAGGACTAGAGACTGACAGCTATTCAGCCAATACCTACTCCTTCCAACTGATTGGCACTCTGAATGTTGGTCTGGTCATTGTAAGGGAACACGCATGGAACTACATGTGAAAATGCAATGGACAGATCTTGTCCCTTCTTCACATAGTGATTGTTTATGACTCAAGTGTGAACTGTGACGTTGACATAAGGTCAGATCTCCTAGGCCTAGTTCAAAGACCGCTCGCATCTTGCATCTTTGTCAGGGCCATAAAAATTTATTCGATGGACAGATCTTGTTCAAACTTCACACAGTACTTCGTCATTACTCAGAGGTGTGCCATAACCTTCAGCCACGTCATAACTCAAAGGACAGGAGCACTGAAAGTCCGCCTGCTGTAACTTTGTCCAGTCCATAAAAATAAATAGGCAGTTCTTGTTCATACTTCATGCAATGCTTACCCTTGACTCAAGGATGTATCGTGAATTTGAACCAAGGTCAAGGTCACAACCCGTCCGACTGTTTCAACTTTGTCTGTCTATAAAATAATGTTTCAATGGATAGATCTTCTTAATACTTTACAATGCTTGCTCATGACTCGAGACTGTTTCATGGCCTTCTCCCAGGTCATGATTCCAAGGTTACATCTGTTATAACCTTGACCGGTCCTTTCAAAATCATTTACTATAGATATTTTCGTGTTGTTTCTTGTATTAACCTCAATGCCACGTGGGTGGTGTCGAAAAACTAAAGTGTTAATGACTTTTAATTTAGACTAAGACGTGATTATATGGACCTGGTAAAGTTATGTTCATCGTTCATATATCATTTTCATTAAAAGTCAGTAACTGTACATAGTTGCAGTACGTCCGGGGTAATTTTGTACTCGGCCACCTCGTGAATGAAAATCTGCCAATGACCAGCTTGACGTCTTGGAAACTTCATCCATATTAACATAAATAGCATCTGACACATGCCACCTCCCATGCTAATTCCATTTTCACTAGTCTCTACCACTGTTGAAAACAAAGTTAAGGTTTCCAAACAAAGTTGACGATGAGTTGTTGCTGGCGGCTAGTCATATGCAGTGCAAAGTGCTGATAAGTCTCCCGAGTGGGTAGTGGGTAGTATGCCAACTACATCACTAAGGCATGCCTTCCAGGAATAACATTTTATCAGTCGAGTCTTGAGCCGTCACAGTCGGCACAATCAAGTTTACAACCCAACCCCCCCCCCCCCTTCTTATCGGTCATCGAATCGAAACTGTGTGATTCGCAGGGCCCTAGTTCCATCAACTAAGCACACCATAACATATTTATTTTACCTGACACTTTCACAAGACTGCATTTAGTGTCGAAATATTTTGGCGTCGCTCTCTCAGCGACGTCAATTTTTTGGATGCGAATGGAGGATATTTATGAGCAATCCAAAATGGCGTCTACTTAGCCCACATGGACCAATCGTTGGTGCCATCAGTCGAGATGTGTTAATGTGTGACTCTGTATTGAGTGACTAATGCTGCACGCTGATTGGTTAAAGAAGCTTGCTGGTAAAATAATTTTGGGGAGATGACCCGAATAAGCTATAAGCTTACTGTCAAGTACCTACAGTACTCAATGTCTATTGCAATTTTGATATATGCTACTGCGGCAACCGCGTTGTGTCCTTGGGCAAGACACTTCACCCCCATTGCCCATGTGGGGGCACGATGACGCTGTGTACTACGGCGTACTGCACGTCGATGGTACGCATGTCCTCAACCAATCTAACCCAGCCTGTGCTGCAGTTCGGAGTTACGATGTTGGGGAGCTGGCAGCTGCTCGTCGTTGCTCGGTGGTTCTCTCCGGGTACTCCGGCTTCCTCCACCCGTAAAACTGTCACGGTCATGATTAGTCATTGTGCATAAATATGTGACCTTAAACATCAATAAATAAATAAATAGATATATGCTACACTGTGTTTTGCTGTTTACTGTTTTTTTTTGTTTTTTTTTTAATTCGCTTTTGTCAGATTTACGATGTTAATGTAACATATAACATTCTCCATTGAATAAATATTGTTTAAACTAAATAATTTCTATTCAACAGCCAGGGTCTTATCGTGTCGGACTGTTCGTTGCTTCAGAATTTTAATGAATGCTTATATGTTTCATTTTGTACATGCGATGCCGTGTTATCAATCTCTGTCAGTCAAAGTTTTCATTAGCTATTTCTATGTGTCGAGGTTGCACACTGAGAAGACATAATAGTGAATAAAAGTGGCTGCATTAACCGATAAAGAGCGAAGATATTTTGGGCCGTCAACATTTGTTCAGATGTCTTTGTCTTGTTAAAATATATGCGAGAGGGACGTCGGAAGTACGGGAAGAGAGGGGACAGCTGCCCTCCCTGCCTTTGGACCAATGTGCGAGAAGGAGCGAACAGTGCTTCCCTGGTTCGTCACTCAATTTTTTGTAATGATTTATTCTCGAAGTAAAGCTAAAGCACGCCCCAATTCCGTTTTGGGAGCTTTCAAATTTCAATGGGGGAGTTTGGGAAGAGGTGCCCCCTCCCATCGGCAGGGGGGCACCTCCTCTCAAACTTCCCCAACTCGGGCCTTCGGCCGTCGAGACATGCATGCTTCGGCATGTCATGGCGGAGCGGCTAGTGCGAGTAAGCCCCCGGCCTTGATCTGCTTCCAGCACCCCTGTATGGGCACGCTCCCATCAATTGTGAAAAGGCAAATCCATATAGACTAAATCATTCTAGTTTGAAGATTGTTTGAAGTACATCTGCATAACATGAAATCTAAAAGTTATGGCAGGCCTACATGCACCTCAGAATGAAGCCCTAAAATGGGCTTCCAGCACTCTATGAGTTAATATCGCACTCTGTTTATCCCAAACATCTTTAAGGCATATCTTGCTGTTGTTCGGCAATAGCATGTTGTAACGATGAAGGGTTTGGCACTTTACCCGACACAACTGGTGACGACACTCGTCTTGAATGACAACAAAATCCATTTCTAGTTCGAAAACAAAGCTTCTTACCTCTCATTCGAACGAGCTAGACGAGCTCGTTCCAATGGGAAGGCTATAAGCTTTGTTTAGGAGGGCAAATGTGGAAAATAGTACAATTTATTTATTTATTTATTTATTTATTTATTTGTTTATTTGTTGGGATTTAACGACACTTTCGACAGCCAGGGTCACCTCTTGTCGGTTTTATGGGTGGAAGAACCCGGAGAGAACCACCGAGCAGCGACGAGCAACTGCCAGATTCCCCAACGCACTAACTCCACACAAGCAGTGATAGTATTGGTTGAAGACAAGTGCACCATCGACTTGCAATGCGCCATAGTACACAGCGCCACCGTGCCCCCACGCAGGCAATCCGGTGACAGGTTCTCTGAATTGCGTTGGTCGTATATGGTGTTACGTCACACTGCAAAGGAAAACATTGTATTGTGATTGGTTGCCTTGCCAGACTACCTACAGTTATGTGCAGGTCTTGCTGGTATTCATAAAAGCACGCTACGTTCTATGTGTTCAGATTTGAACCGAGAAATAGACGACATTATACATGGTTTCAAATCGTCCCCTGAGTTCCAATGTGTTCTATGTGCCTACTGGCACATAGAACACATTGGAACTCGGGGACGAAATGTATATAAATAACTGAAGAAGAAAGTGCGAAACAGACAGACCGAATTGATGGTAACTAATAATGTAACATGCCAGCTGAAACTGTCCGAGAATGTCTGAGTGACAATATTTCAGAGACCATCTTTGAAAGTTATTCAAAAGAGTGATTTGACAAAATACTTTATTATGTTTGCATTATGGCTAGGGCGGGGGTCGCTTAGGTTAGAAAATCTCTGCAGTCGAAACATTTGTTCGTTTTGCTTTATCACATTAAACGAACAAATGTTTCGAATGCAGAGATTTTCTAATCTGAGCCATCTTCCTTCGCAACCAAGTGAAAATAATAACAACATCGTGACATCCTTTCTGAATACACGCGGTTTCTAATTTTAACTCTTCTGCTGTTCAAATAGATGATTCTCGCGAACAACAGCTGTGCATCATTTTAGCACCACTTGGGCATCTCAGATAATTTGTTTTTTATATTATTTCAAATAAACTGCAGTGATGTATCCAAAAGTATGCCTATCGACAACGGCAATCTGAAAGAGATTTCACTGAAGCGGCCGCTATAAATAGACAACACAAACTTCACATTTTCTTTCCGAGAAAGCTGATTTCGATGAATGTGGAAACTAACATTGGCACGGGTTTTTCTGAGAGTGCTCGACTAACTAGTTCAGATTGAATATCTATGGCAGCGTTTTATAAAAATCCGATAAAATCTCGCTTAGAAGCCAGTATATTTAATCGAATCGGATGCTTGCTGACGAATGAGATATAAGGGTACTTTTGCATAACGGATACTGTGATTTTGTTGAATGCAGTACAGCCGCCGTGAACTGGTCACTTTCCACGGGTAGACAATATTTCCACGGACTCAAGTAGATCACAAACACTAATGACAGGAATAATCATCAAAAATTTAATTAATGAAGCACCGGGGTACAACCCGACACAACCCAGTACAACACGGTACAACCCGGTACAACCCAGTACAACACCGTACAACCCGGTACAACCCAGTACAACCCGGTACAACCCGGTACAACCCAGTACAAACCGGTACAACCCGGTACAACCCAGTACAACCCGGTACAACCCGGTACAACCCAGTACAACCCGGTACAACCAAGTACAACCCAGTACCACCCAGTACAACACGGTACAACCCGGTACAACCCAGTACAACACGGTACAACCCGGTACAACCCAGTACAACACGGTACAACCCGGTACAACCCAGTACAACCCGGTACAACCCGGTACAACCCAGTACAACCCGGTACAACCCGGTACAACCCAGTACAACCCGGTACAACCAAGTACAACCCAGTACCACCCAGTACAACACGGTACAACCCGGTACAACCCAGTACAACACGGTACAAACCGGTACAACCCAGTACAACACGGTACAACCCGGTACAACCCAGTACAACCCGGTACAACCAAGTACAACCCAGTACCACCCAGTACAACACGGTACAACCCGGTACAACCCAGTACAACACGGTACAACCCGGTACAACCCAGTACAACACGGTACAACCCGGTACAACCCAGTACAACCCGGTACAACCAAGTACAACCCAGTACCACCCAGTACAACACGGTACAACCCAGGACAACACGGTACAACCCGGTACAACCCAGTACAACCCGGTACAACCCGGTACAACCCAGTACAACCCGGTACAACCAAGTACAACCCAGTACCACCCAGTACAACACGGTACAACCCGGTACAACCCAGTACAACACGGTACAACCCGGTACAACCCAGTACAACCCGGTACAACCAAGTACAACCCAGTACCACCCAGTACAACACGGTACAACCCGGTACAACCCAGTACAACACGGTACAACCCGGTACAACCCAGTACAACCCGGTACAACCCGGTACAACCCAGTACAACCCGGTACAACCCAGTACAACCCGGTACAACCAAGTACAACCCGGTACCACCCAGTACAACACGGTACAACCCGGTACAACCCAGTACAACACGGTACAACCCGGTACAACCCAGTACAACACGGTACAACCCGGTACAACCCAGTACAACCCGGTACAACCAAGTACAACCCAGTACCACCCAGTACAACACGGTACAACCCGGTACAACCCAGTACAACACGGTACAACCCGGTACAACCCAGTACAACCCGGTACAACCCAGTACAACCCGGTACAACCCGGTACAACCCAGTACAACCCGGTACAACCCAGTACAACCCGGTACAACAAAGTACAACCCAGTACCACCCAGTACAACACGGTACAACCCGGTACAACCCAGTACAACACGGTACAACCCGGTACAACCCAGTACAACACGGCACAACCCGGTACAACCCAGTACAAGCCGGTACAACCAAGTACAACCCAGTACCACCCAGTACAACACGGTACAACCCAGTACCACCCAGTACAACACGGTACAACCCGGTACAACCCAGTACAACACGATACAACCCGGTACAACCCGGTACAACCAAGTACAACCCAGTACCACCCAGTACAACACGGTACAACCCGGTACAACCCAGTACAACACGGTACAACCCGGTACAACCCGGTACAACCCGGTACAACCCAGTACAACCCGGTACAACCCAGTACAACCCGGTACAACCAAGTACAACCCAGTACCACCCAGTACAACACGGTACAACCCGGTACAACCCAGTACAACACGGTACAACCCGGTACAACCCAGTACAACCCGGTACAACCCAGTACAACCCGGTACAACCCGGTACAACCCAGTACAACCCGGTACAACCCAGTACAACCCGGTACAACCAAGTACAACCCAGTACCACCCAGTACAACACGGTACAACCCGGTACAACCCAGTACAACACGGTACAACACGGTACAACCCAGTACAACACGGTACAACCCGGTACATCCCAGTACAACCCGGTACAACCAAGTACAACCCAGTACCACCCAGTACAACACGGTACAACCCGGTACAACCCAGTACAACACGGTACAACCCGGTACAACCCAGTACAACCCGGTACAACCAAGTACAACCCAGTACCACCCAGTACAACACGGTACAACCCGGTACAACCCAGTACAACACGGTACAACCCGGTACAACCCAGTACAACACGGTACAACCCGGTACAACCCAGTACAACCCGGTACAACCAAGTACAACCCAGTACCACCCAGTACAACACGGTACAACCCGGTACAACCCAGTACAACACGGTACAACCCGGTACAACCCAGTACAACACGGTACAACCCGGTACAACCCAGTACAACCCGGTAAACCAAGTACAACCCAGTACCACCCAGTACAACCCGGTACAACCCGGGTTGCACAACCCGGTACAACCCAGTACAACCCGGTACAACCCGGTACAACCCAGTAAAATCCAGTACAACCCGGTACAACCCGGTACAACAAAGTACAACCCAGTACAACCCGGTACAACCCAGTACAACCCGGTACAACCCGGTATAACCCGGTACAACCCAGTGCAACCCAGTGCAACCCGGTACAACCCGGTACAACCCAGTGCAGCCCAGTACAATCCGGTACAACCCGGTACAACCCAGTACAACCCAGTACAACCCGGTACAGCCTAGTACAACCCAGTACAACCCGGTGCTTCATTAAATAAAATTTTGCTGATGATTTCTATTACCTGGAAAACGCATGCGTGGACATCACTGCCCACGCGTGAATTACGACCACTCCACGGGGGCTGTACTGAAAACTCAACTTATTGTTTTTTTTTTCAAATCTCACCCTCTTGTCCATTTAAATGCACCAAAGGATCTGCACTATCCTATTTGTTTAATTTTCTTATCAGTCTCAAGTCACAGAGGTCTCTTCGGTCATCATATAAATTTAATCTGGTCCAGCCCTGTCTAAACATAATTCGCGTACTCTCAGATAACATCGACTCCAGAACAGCTACAAATTCACACGTGCAGCCACGTCAGAGTGAATACGGATTGGGAATATAGCGACGAGCTGCATAAACTCTGCTCACTACCCCCTCCCCATAGAACAAATGGCAACGTGGCTGCTGAGTGCTGCCCGTGGCTTGGCTCTGCGTCGACCAATCCGTAAGAATCACACTACAAAATCAACCTGCACTCGCGTGCACTCCGACAACACCAACTCCAAAACAGCTACAAACACGCATATGCGTTCATGTCAGAGTGGATACCGATAGGCAAAATCAACGAGCGGTATCAACCCTATTCACCCAACCCCACCCCATCGCCAAACAGATGGCTGCTGGGTACTGGCGCCGCAACTTGATGGCTTCATATTCTGTGGATGTGCTTCATAATATTTTTTAATTAAAATTAATTAGTCTGTGAAGATTTGCCTTGTTACAATTTACGGGAGAGTGCCAAAAATTGTAACAAGGCAAAGAGACGTGGACAAATTTGGATGACCAAAAATAATTTAGCACTCTACCAGTCAAGGGAGAGGCGAAGAACGCCGTTTTAAAAGTATCTGACATCATGAACAACACAGAGAATTGCTATCACTGTAAACTCCGCGACACCACAAACGCCATGTAGATTAGCTTGTAACAAAATAAGTACGCCTTATTAAAGCATAACCACGCCCATTGTATAGCCACAAATCCAGGATGAGAGGGAAGGAGATGTTTGATGAGAGATTGTTGATTCGATTTCCAAGCAGTATGAGAACGACTTTAGGGCACATCAAAATAAGATTAACTGAATGTTTGTTGGAAAGTGTGGGACAAGAAACGAGGAAGTTGTTCTTATTTGAAGTCAACCAATGGATGAATTGTAAAACTTTACTTCACTTGAGTCGAACCGATAAGGATAAATAACACTTCAATGAATTTGGCTCGATGGCTTCGACTATTTGCAATAATAAATGGAGAGTTTTGCTTGTATCATTAACCAGCGCTACGCATTAAAACTGCGCTTTGATAATAAACACCCGAGTTACATGTTCAGATCTAAAAGTGTTTAGAATTATGTTTAATATCGAGACGTATTTTGATTTTCACCTGTCCACAACAAACATGTTTAGAAATTTAACATGGGGTTGTCTGTGAAGACAAATAAAAATCCTAACACGTTCAGGTATAAAACACGAACTGATACATTAAAACATATTGAAACGCAATCCTGAGGATACAATGACAAGGGGCCAAAAAACTACGATCCAGTTCTACTACTGCATCTCTCTCTGTCTCTCTGTCTCTCTGTCTCTCTGTCTCTGTCTCTCTCTCTCTCTCTCTCTCTCTCTCTCTCTCTCTCTCTCGTCCTCACTCTCTCTCCATCCCTCTCCCTCCCACCCTCTTCCCCACCCTTCCCTCCCCATCTCTCCCTTTCTCTCTCTTCCCCTCTCTCTCCCTCCCTCTCTCCCCCACTCTCCCTTTCCCTCTCTCTTTCTCCATCCCTATTCCTCCCTCCTCTCCCCATCCCCTCCCCCTCTCCTCCCTCATTCCCTCCATCCAAGTCCTCCTCCCTCCCACTCCATCCACCCCTCCCTACCTCTCCCTTCTCTCTCCCCATTCATCTCCCTCTCTCCCTCTCCCTCTCCACTCTCCCTCTCCACCTCCCCTCTCTCTCCCTCTCTCTCTCTCTCTCTCTCTCTCTCTCTCTCTCTCTCTCTCTCTCTCTCTCTCTCTCTCTCTCGCTCTCTCTCTCTCTCCCCATACAAAGTTTATGATTTCTCATTGGAACGAGATCGTTGAGCTCGTGGGATCCTACGCTATTTTGAAATGAAAATTTTTAGTGGATATGGAATTTGATTTGAAAGTGTCATGTTCTGTTACCTTCAATGGCATAATCATGGAGGTGTGGGGAGCCTTGCCGTACATTTGCGCCATTTGGGACATTTTTCTTCACAATTTCTCAGCCAGGGTCATAAATCGTGTTGGACAGTTTGACGGGTTGAGAAAGTGTGCCTGGAGAGAACCACCATGCAACAGCGAATAACTGTTATTCATTTTATTATATCGAGTTCCAGATTGCTCTGTCAAACACAATATGATACATTAAATGATTGTATTTGATTACTGAGGCCAAATAGGACTACAAACGGATAAACTGCAAGAGCATTTTTTATTTGGGTGTTAGCTCTCATTAATAATATACACTTGTGAGAATTTGAATAGTTAACATCACACAAACAGCATCATAATCCCCATAAAGCATATTATAAACAATGCAGTTGCTCGAAATTGAAAAATTACTTTACCATACGTCACTTTTTATAAATGATACGGACACTTAAATTCCATGCATTACACATTTAGAACTAATTAGTCGATTAACCCTTTACCCAACGCAGACGATATCAAAATTTATTATTTTAAATATCATTTTTTTCAAATTTTTTAAAACATTTCAACAAAACCATATCATGTGACCCCTCGTTGGAACGAGCTCGACGAGCTCGTTCCAACGGGGGGTCACATGATATGATTTTGTTGAAATTTTTTGAAAAATAATATTTTTTCAACTGCTGAATTTGCATATTACGCGGGCGGATGCGGGCGAAAAAAGTAATTGATCGATTAACCGTTACTTTTGAACTCCCGTATCATATGGGTTAACAAAAAAACAAACTTGCTCCAAAACAGGCAAACATTGTCACACTGACTCACATCAATTACATGAGACAGAGTAAAGCATGCAAGTTACGAGCTGACAAAATTGTTCGTTTGCGTGATCATTATACTGTATCAGTAGCTGGAACTTGTCATTCTTACTTAACCCTTTACCAAATGAGGGTAGCAGACGATACTTGCAAAATAAATTCTTGAATTACTGAAAAAATTTGTCTGAAAAGCATAGCTTATTATCTCTCATTTATACGACCTCAATGTTGTTAAATGTTTTTTAGACAAAAATTGAAAACATAAACAAATTTGAACCGAGACTTTTGTATATAGTGTTGGCTGGTTTTGTTCGTTACTTCGGGTAAAGAGTTAATGCTGTAAATTATGAACGGTACAGCAATTATTTAGGTACCTATTAGGGCAAATGATTACCCGGTTAACCAAGGTTAATCCACGTCATTAATCGATCAAAAAAAACCTTAACCGTTTCAGCTCCACTCATATTTTGTCATGAAAATATGGATAATGCATGAAATATACCTCAAATAACCAATGATAAACGACTTAAGCAAATCTGTATTTATATTTTGGTAACGAACATTTGGTATCACTGAGCTTACAATCATTTGTTACCAATGTTTGTAATGTCAATTCAAGAAACCACTCATACAATGACTTTAACAACCTTCAGCCCATAAACCACTTTATATCCAAGTTTGTCTCCAGAAAGCAGCTGTGAATTTGATATATAGAGGATATGGAATGAGTGTTTTTCTCATATAATATTTATGAAACGAGTTTAAGAATTTTCCAGAGGCTCGCCCAAACGGAAGATTCGGACGAGTTTCATAAATATTATATGAGAAAAACACTCATTTCATATTTTAATTATTATATGGCACACACTTGCACAAATTAGCCACTTAGTATGACTTTTTAACCCATTACCTAACTTGCGTTGCAGACGGCACTTGGAAAAAACATCCTCGTATAACTAAAAAATTTCATTTTTGCTTCCAAAACATAGGTTATGACCTCTCATTGGAACGAGCGCGACACGCTAGTTCCAATGAGGAGTCATAACCTAAGTTTTGGAAGCAAACATTGAAAATATTAAAAAAAATGAATGGCGTTTTTCTTGTATTGCGCGAGACGGTTTTTGCCGTTACGTTAGGTGAAAGATTAATACAATATAACCCACCCTAAATAGGACAGATAACGTAAATTCTCCCTACTGAAATTATGCAAATGTAACCCACTGTATTTTGTTTAGCCAATCAAATTGTCCAGTTTTGAAATTGACCAATGAAAGCTCCAAACTCTAATTATGCAAATTATGAAAATGTGGCCCAGTTGTATTTTGTTCAGCCAATCAAATTGTCTAGTTTTGAAACTGACCAATGAAATTGACGGAAGGCTTTATTTATCACAGATTCATATGAAAACAAAATATCAAATGTTTTAAAGTGAATAAAACGGACGAGTCATATGATAAAAACATTAATTTTCAGAATCCATATACAATATATTACTTTTGATAACGTACAATTGATAACGTACTCATAAAATAGATTTTAACTTCAACGACATTTATGCGTATATAAAGCGTATTTATTAGTTTCTTTATGATTAAAAATTATTTTGGGGATAATAATGTGTCTTGCTTAATAATGGTCAAAGTATAAAATGGTAACATGCATAAAATATTCGTAACGGACAAACTCACCAACGGTCAGATCGTGTCAAAAAAAAACGTCAGTTGGTAACTAGAGCCCTGCGAAGCTTCGAGCTTCGATTCGATTTCGAATCTTAAGTTGATATTCGATTCGATTCGAAATCAGCTGCCAGATTCGTTTCCTTTCGAATGTTTACACGGGAATATTGCTTGGTATTAGTCATTGTCGTCGTCTCACAAAACGTATAGTTCAGATGGCAATAATAAAGCCATGAAATCCAGATGTCTGTAGTGCAGTGAGTACAAGCCGACGAAGAATTAACCCTTTACCTAACATGAAAAGTAGACGACACTTACAAACAAAAATATTGAATAAGTAATTTTTTTCATTTTTTGTGTCAAGAACATAGCTTATGACCCCTCGTTGGAACGATCTCAACGAGCTCGTTCCAACGAGGGGTCATAAACTATGTTTTTGAGGGAAAATATTTTTTAAAAAGGATGAAAACTGAATGTCAGTTTTTGTGAATAGCGCTGGCCGATTTTAGCCGTTACGTTGGGTAAAGGGTTAATTTCAATCGGATCGCGTCGGTTTTTCTTCCCCGCAACGCTCTGAAATTCCACCCGTCGAAGACATTTATTCTGAGGTGCTATTTTTAAAGGTGTTGATATCGAAGTGTTTCACTTTTCAAATTTCTACCCACCCGATAGTTCTGTGTGTGAAACCAGCCACAGAAAAACACTTAGAGATGTATCGGGACAGCACGCCACTGAAGGTTAGCCCAGGGTGACAATCTATGCTTGTCCACCAATGGATCTAGAGAAAGAAACTTCTGTTCAGAATGTAGTATCGTATAAAACAGAGCTTTCGGAGAATATATGTAAAAAAACTGGGGTTGGAGGGTGATGTAATTAAGATTTATTTATTTATTTATTTATTTATTTATTTATTTATTTATTTATTTATTTATTAGGGTTTAACAACACTTTAACAGCCAAGGTCATATCGTGTCGGTGACAGTTTTACGGGTAGAGGAAGTCGGAGTACCCGGAGAGAACCACTGAGCAGCGACGAGCAGCTGTCAGCTCCCCAACATCGTAACTCCGCACTGCAGCACAGGCAGAGTTGGATTGGTTGAAGACATGCGCACCATCGACGTGCAGTATGCCTTAGTACATGGCTAACTGCGTTGTATCCCTGGGCAAGGCACTCCATCCCAATTACCCACGTGGGGGGGGGGGGCACGGTGGCGTTGTGTACTACGGCGTACTGCACATCGATGGTGCACCTGTCGTCAACCAATGCTAACCCTGCTTGTGTGGAGTTGGTATGTTGGGGAGCTGACAGTTGATCGCCGTTGCTCGGTGGTTCTCTCCGGGTACTCCGGCTTCCTCCACCCGTAAAACTGCCCGACACGAGATGACCCTGACTGTCGAAAGTGTCTCAATCCCCAATAAAGAAATAGAAGTATTCTTGCCGTAATCCTACAGGTTGTTTTTATTTGCCCTGTAACGCAACACTCGCTTGAATTCAATCCTTCATGTTACTCTCATCTTTTTTATGTCAAGCTTTTGTGCACTGAATAGACGTCGTGCATTTAAATCCAGTTTACAATGTGCTTCGAACTAAGACGTGAGACGCATGTATGCGTTTGAATATGTCGTTCTTTATTTACTTCACTTGAAATTGGGGTGTCCCAACAAGGAAGTAGAGTATAACTTGTAAGCATATGATGAGTTATATATGTATATTGTATCAATCATATTTAGTTACACGACAGGTTTGATGAGAATGTAGAATCTAAGAGATGATTTTGGGTAGAATTATTGAAGTCTGGACTATTTCAGCATGCCTTTGGAGGAATTTTTGGGTTTATGTTCTTTTATTTGTTATATCTATTGGAGGCTGCGATAGTGGTGAGTTTTATCAAACTTTTACCTAACATAAAAAGCAGACGACACTTGTAAATAAAATTCTTGAATAACTAATTTTTTTCATTTTATGTCTCAAAAACATAGGTTATGACCCCTCTTTGGAACGAGCTCGTCGAGCTCGTTCCAAAGAGGGGCCATAACCTATGTTTTTGAGACAAAAAAAAATGAAAAAAATAATGAAAATTAATTGGCGATTTTTGTGAATTTGCGCTGGGCGGTTTTGCCATTACGTTGGGTAAAGGGTTAAACAATTCGTATTGGCATGAATTTGTAATGTTTTTTTGTTAAAATGTGGCTATTTATTTATTTACTGATGTTTAAGTCACATATTTATGCATAATGGCTAATGATGACCGTGACAGTTTTACGGATGGAGGAAGCCGGAGTACCCGGAAAGAACCACCGAGCAACGACGAGCAGCTGCCAGCTCCCCAACATCGTACCTCCTCACTGCAGCACAGGCAGGGTTAGATTGGTTGAAGACCATCGACGTGCAGTACGCCTTAGTACACGACGCCATCGTGCCCCCACGCGGGCAATGGAGATGAAGTGTCTTGCCCAAGGACACAACGCATTTGCCGCGGGTGGGATTCGAACCGAGGACCTCTCGGCTTGCAGCCTGCACCTCTACCTACTGAGCCACCGCGCTCCCAAAATGTGGTTATTATTAGCTCGCGTTGCTAGTTTTATGCACAAAGAATAATGTTCTGCGGCGGCGCTGCCACCCACCTGTGGTACCTCTCCGTTAACCCCTTCCACTCTGGTGTTGCAACAGAATCACTCTGATTTTCTCTTATTTAACCATGCTGCTGAAAACTTTACCATTTTGACATCACATTGCAGCAGGTTAAAGTATTAACTTGGAAGCTGATTGAGCGTCATTCCATTTCACCAAGGGACTGAGGTTGTTAATGTTCATGTGAAAACTGCGCACTTGTAATGTTCGCATGATGGTCTTTCCCGAAAAGAGGAGTGAGAAACGGGTTGCGGTGGATATCACAAGCACACAGTTTGTTAGTGATGTAATATGGTGCTATCGCAGAGAGTTAATTCCATATTGAGAGAGTTCGAAGTAGGGGCTCAGGCCACCAGTCTAATTCTGTAAGAAATTCGACGGTGTTATGGCCTGGAATAAGTTTATCCCCTAAATAGTCCATCGTCCATGTTTAGATTCACTCGTCTGATACTCCGAGAGGTCCACAGTTCGATTCCCGCCATGGCTAACTGTATTGCGTCCTTAGGCAAGGCACTTAATCCCGATTGCCCACGTGCATGGGGGCACGGTGGTGCTGTTTACTAACGCGTACTGTACATAGATGGTGCACCTGTCTTCAACCAATGCTAACCCTGGTTGTTTGGATTTAGTACGTCGGGGATTCTGGCAATTGCTCGCCGTTGCTCGGTGGTTCTCCCCGGATACTCGGGCTTCCTCCACCCGTACAAGTGTTAAAAGTGTCGTTACACTCCAATAAATAATTAAATAACTCGCCTGATTCATTTCAGTTGGCCGGAAAAGCGAAACTTCGGTTCGCTTTAGACATATTGCTCAAGTAAGACTTGATTTAACCGATATTTTTATGACATTGCCATTAACCATTTCAACACTGGTGCCCTGGAAAGTATCCTTTTAGTCAATGCTGTCAACAGCGAAATGAGCGAAACCATCCTGGTTTGTTGGGAGGCTGACATCTGGTACAGCCTAACTTAACAGCAGTAAAGGGTTATATAATCCCAATGAGTGGAAATCCACCCTCATGGTTGTTCAGCACAAATTAAGAGCAAATAAAGGGCACAAACTGACAAAGAAGGACATACACTGCATCCTTGCTTTCAATCTATCAACAGTATCCTTTGATTGTCGACAGTTAATTACTCAGACAATGGACTGAACCTAATGCCAGGGAAGCGCGTATCCCAACAATACAGCACGCACATGCTAATGGGCCTTTCAGTACTGCCATATCTCATACTGCGTGCCGACACTGATACGATTTTACACGCTAAACATCATACCGCCCTCAACATAAAGCCGAATCCTTTTATAGGAAACACTGACGGTCTCGGCATCGTATCATGGAAAGCACGTGCATTTAACAGCATGCAGTTATAGGTGAGCTTTATAGAGAGAGGGTTGGGGTGGATGGAGGAAACGGGTAGCTAAACCATTTACCTTTGATCTTCCACCAGTGCCATCGGCCATCACGCATGTCAAATATTGATACGATATCACAAATAAAACAGTGTACACGTCGTATATTCGAATTGCATCCATTTGGTGAAACACATATTCGATAAAGGCAGCAGTAACTCAAAATCCACAAACAAGGCATCGTATCAAGCGTCAAATGAGTAACCAGTAACTAAGCTCAGCCTACAGCTGATAGAGCGCAATATATTTTCATAAGCAGTAAAAACTAACATAACTCCAAGGGTTGGAAGTCCACCCATATGAGTGTCCAAAACATGGACCACAATCTACAACAATTCTCTGTCCATATACTCAGAATCATGACCGCATATCCTAAGAGTATTGGAGAGGCACCCCTTTCCCCACATACTCACTGGGCCGGACCCACCGAATGTCTCGCATTGAACGTGCAGTAGTAGACATGCAGCCACTAGGCTTGTTCTTGGGACATCCTAACTCTCTTTGCAAAAAGTCATGTAACGGACTCCCACAATTGCCTGTAAGCATGCCTTTGTTTTTGCACCCTCCCCACCCGCCACCCACAATCACACAGCGAAGTGGACGAAATCATCCTGGTTTGTTGGGAGGTTCGTCGAGCTGTTGTATTAAATTATTACCGACCCTCAATTCAGATTTTTTACACTTTGTGTCGTCCACTACCAATTTTTTCTTTCGAAAACATTTTGGCACACCGGGTTTAATGAGTTAAGAATGAACACTCATCATCGCGGTAGTTTATGATTATGTCGCGTTAATATCTTGATGGTTTAAAAGGTGAATTAAATACTTGTTGAGATATTTGTGTAACTGAAGCAAGAAAGAATATCTGTTCGTCTTTGTCAATGATATGACATCATATTAGAGAGCGGAAGCGACCCTAAACGGTGCATATATGTTGCCTAATAGCTTGCTTCGCAAGCTATTAGGCAACACGTATGCACCGTTTGTATGAACTCAAAGCCAAGCTAATCTCAAAGGCATCAACTTCAAAATTTTTCAACGAAAGTGGTACACAAGGACGCTGACATGTTTGCGCATGGCGAAAATTGACATTCGCAATTGAAGAAATGTTTTATTTATCGAAGAACGATACTACACTTTGGCAGAATATTTATGTGGCTACTAACAGTTGGTAATATTAACAACAAATGCTACACGGCTATTTGTGAAAAAATAAAAATGAACGCAGCAATTTCCGTAACTCCTCGGATAAATTCCGGAAAACAACGACGCCATAAATATATCTTCCAATCAAAGCAATGATAAAATTATCTTTCAATCAGAGCACTGGAAAATAATAACTTTCAATCAAAACGCAGATAAAAATAGTTATCTCGAAATTTGGTTGGTGCCCTATTCTAAACCAGTCAATGTGGGCCTACAGCACTTTAGGTATAATGCTTCACTTTCGCTCGCTTTTGGGTTGGCCTAAATTTCATATTACATCAACATTAGGCCGCACGCAAACTCCACGAGAAGTGGGTAACCAAACAAACCTATGACAGCATAGAATTCTTGACAGGATTATGCTGGTGGGAGTGGGAGCTTGAGATCGAAGCCCCTACACAATACAAAATTAACTGACTCCATATATTAGAGATGGGTCAAAACAGAAAAACCGAACCTATACCGATATTATGGGCATATCGAAAACCCAAACGGAACTAATTATTGAATGCCGAAACTGATTGAATTTTCAACTTTTCCTATATTCTCTACTTGTAAGGCCCTGTTGGGGCTTCATAGCAGTTGAGGGGTTCATTTTCTTGAAGGAAGTGGCTGATTTTTTTTCTTCAGTTTTGTTAACCCTCTGTGGCCTGGGCAATTGTCCTGAATTCTCTCAAGTCAGGTACCTAATACGGAGCGGGGTATACCCCCTTAAAATACCGAAACCAATACCCAACTCAAAATTCCAATACCGCCCATCTCTACTGTATAGTACGTGGAGAGTGGACTATGACCAAATCACCCACGGAGTGGAGTTATCACCCAAAGTAACGCTTTCAAATTCCACATATATGGACAAAAAACACAAGCAATGTTTCAGCCAATGGACCTCCGGGTTTAACCCGGAGGTCCATTGGCTGGAACTTTGCTTGTGCTTGTTATGCATTACAACAAATTTGCAATTATTGCTTGGGTGAAATCAGGAACCAGGAATAATAAACATTAGTTGTCTGTTATAGTTGTTGATGTTTGTATAAAAGTTTATCACTAAATTTGGGCCAATAAATACTTAACAATGTATTCGTTATTGGGGACTATTTCCTGACGCGGACAATGCGGACAAACAGCGCATCTTAACTTGTAACGTAATCGGAGGTCTTAGAGAAGTCACGGCTTGTTTCTCGTTCTATTTAAGTATATTTTGTGAGGGGGGGGGTGAATGGTTTTGTAAATAACATTTTCCACTCGTCCCCAGTTAATATCAAAATTTACTAGGGCCTTGTGAATCGCCCATTTTCGCTTCGAATCGAATCTCGACTCCAATTGGGTCTTTTATTCGAATTGGAATCGAATCTCGAATCACATCAGGGCGTCTTGAAGATGACCTACTGGGGTGCTGTATACCTGATTTGTTCCGACATCGATGGCTTAAGTCCTGACTGATAAAATATTCCAACTACATCACCAAGGCATGCCTTCGTCGAAGGCATGCCTTGGTGATGTATTTGGAATATTACCCAATGAAGATTACAGTTCAAAAACAGAAACGGTGCAAGAATCATCAGTAATAGGCGCTACACAAGGCTAGCTGCTAGCAACAGATCATTGTTGATATTGCCTGGAACCTTTAAATTTTCTTTCAACAGTGATAGTGTCTAGTAAGACTAGAATTAGCATGGCTGATGGCATAGGTACAGATGTTGTTTCTGTTTAGAAAGCGGAAACTACACTCAGTCTTTATTTTCACTATTATTTATGTACAATTTCCACCAGAACTATACATTTAGCTAGACGACGAATATGGATGATGCCAAGCTATATTCCAGTGAAGAGATTCGAATGGAAACGAATCGTGTAGCTCATTCGAATCCAACCGAACCGCAACTTAAGATTCGAAGCTTCGCAGGGCCCTAAAATTTATAAAACTCGTCCAGTATTTCAATCATTTCATGTAGGTTACTGTCAGTATAAAATAAGGAAAAGGTCTGGTAGAGGTCACACAACTATCGCCCAAAATTTATACAACGATCGCTGTATACATTCAACACTGCGCGCTACAATATAGACATTTAGAAATGTTCTTGGGGATGAAATGGTTTCGCGCACCCAAGGCGCGCAGGGATGCTGTGGGGCAAGCCCCTTTCGACTCTCAATTTTCTTGGTACACCACGCGTGGAATTTTGATTATGCCTAATTACGTTATGTAAGAACGCATCTGATTGGATGTTACACGTTTGGGTAACGTAAAAGCGTGAAGGAAATGCTTCGACACAAAACAGTGTCGAGAAAGAAAGTTACCAGACTGCCGAATGTGATATTTTTCTGTAAAATATCAGGTTTATTTAGTTAATTGGTATAAAACACAAATCGGGTAGATCACGGCGATAAGAATGAACGGTGGGGTGGAGTGTTGTATTTCATGCGCGCATTCGGCGCTCCTGAAACACAGAAAGAACTCCACCTTATAGTTCGTTGATTCCAATCACCCGTAAATCCAGCCTCGTTGTGTTCTGTCTCTAGCTTCGGACATTTTTTTTAAAAAATTTCCACAATGCCCTAAATTTATTTATTTATTTACCTATTTATTTATTTATCGGTGTTTAAGGTCACATATTTATGCACAACGGCTAATCATGACCGTGACAGTTTTATGGGTGGAGAAAGCAAAAACATTTTTTTAAAAGTTTGAAAAGGTGGATAATTTCTGGTTTTGTGTACTATATGTCGCGACTCGTATTTAGGGGATTGTGTGTGTGGGGGGGGGGGGGGGGGGCGGTGGAGTTGCGGTAACCGGTTCTCGTCAGATCAGAAGTTAAGCAACGTCGAGCCCGGTTAATCCTTGGATGGGTGACCGTCTGAGCGATCGATTCGGACTCCCGCGTTGCGTCCTTGGGCAAGGCACTTTACCTCGATTGTCCGCATGGGAGCACGATGACGCTGTGTACTAAGGCGTACTGAACGTCGATGGTGCGCATGTCTTCAACCAGTCTAACCCTGCCTGTCCTGCAGTTCGGAGTTACGATGTTGGGGAGTTGGCAGCTGCTCGTCGTTGCTCGGTGGTTCTCTCCGGGTACTCCGGCTTCCTCCACCCGTAAAACTGCCACCGACACGATATGACCTTGGCTGGTAAAGTGTTGTTAAACCCTAATAAATAAATAAATAAATAAATAAATAAATAATTCTAACTTAACGAAGTCGATTGGTGTAAGTATTCTGCACACAGGGCACATAATTCGTTTTGCTGTTTTGGCCACACCTGAGCATTTAAATAGCTCTCTCGGCAGCTGTCATTGCCCATGTAACCCCAGAAATGGACAAACATAATAACAAATGAGGAAGTTTGGCAGTTTTCCCCTTTTTAGTTATCAATCTCATCTTCTTTTATCAATTTTACACAGATCTCATGCAAAATAGTATAGAATTGTGGGGGTATGGTCACAACAGACTTACAGAAGCCACATTGGGCATTCTTTATTTTACATTGATGTACTCGCTCATGACTCCATACCAGGCCTGAAAATAAGCAGTCTGACATTTGCAGAATGAGGTCCCTAGAGGGTAAATTTGATGATGCTATCCCATACAGTGGGTCAATTTATCCTCTGGGTACCTCTTTCTGTTTAGTGTTGAGACCCAGATTCAGATTGAGGTTCACAGACGGTAAATTTAGTGATGCTACCCTGCTATGCAGGGTAGCATCACTAAATTCACCCTCTGGGGACCTCTTTTTGCAGATGTCTGTCTGCTTATTTTCTGGCTTGCTCCATACGTGTTCTTGTGAACTGTGTGGATTTGACCCTGGGGAACTTAAAAAAATGTAACCGTTTTGAAATTTAGACATTCTTAATTACAATTAGTATTGCTGTCCGTTCCTTGCAAGAATGAAAAAAAAATTTCTCAGAATCTGTACTAGAAGGATTGCAGAATTTAACTTATTCAGTAAATTTAAGGTATTTTATTGTCAAAAATCTGGTCTCTTACTTATGACATAGCAGACTTTCAGACAGTGCTTTCCTCGACATGGTAAGGTTCCATGGCAAATATTTCCACAAAGTCAGTGTTTCATTCCAAAAATTGATAAAACATTTATCGGGGTTATTCCTTTCTGACCATCTCTTGACTTTGTAGAAATTACCTGAAATTTACGTTGGACGACCCCTTAATGGTGATTATAGAATAATGGTTTCGCAGATTTGTCACGTTGTTTTTGGCATGTAACTTCCAGGGTGCCGATTTAGAATGCCAGCGGAATACTAACAGGGGATGGTTGTTAATGCAGTGGCCACACGCTAAAAACTAAAGTGTTAAAAACTACACTTGAAGTGCTGTATTTAACACTTACTAAGTGCTGAACTAGCACTTTGTTCAAGTGCAGATATCCCAGAACTTGACAGGTGGAAACAACGCAGATGACGCGGATCAGGCTCGAACTCTCGAGCCTGATCCGCGTCATCTGCGTTGTGTCCTTTTAATTATGTACCCACCAAGCGCAAATCAAATTATGGACGATTCTGGAAGAACCACACTGCTAGACACATGGGAAGTGCCATCCATTCAAGTTTCAGATATCTGACAATTGTAATGTCTAAGTGCTTAAAGCATTGCACTTTGAGTGTTAAAATCAAACCATAAGAATGGTACAAATGGCTTCATTTGATAGAATGGATTTAACACCTTGAGAGTGTCAGTTTTAACACTTTAGTTTTTAGTGTGCATAATGCCCCAAACGGCTATATAAAAGAAAACGGGGGCGCGGTGGCTCAGTTGGTAGAGGTGCAGGCTGCAAGCCGAGAGGTCCTCGGTTCGAATCTCACCTGCGACAACCGCGTTGTGTCCTTGGGCAAGACACTTCACCCCGATTGCCTACATGGGGGCACGATGACGCTGTGTACTGAGGCGTACTGCACGTCGATGGTGCGCATGTCTTCAACCAATCTAACCCTGCCTGTGCTGCGGTGCAGAGTTCAGAGTTACGATGTTGGAGAGCTGACAGCTGCTCGTCGTTGCTCGGTGGTTCTCTCCGGGTACTCCGGCTTCCTCCACCCGTAAAACTGTCACGGTCACGATTAGCCATTGTGCATAAGTATGTGACCTTAAACACCAATAAATAAATAAATAAATATAAAAGAAAACAAAGGGAAAGCCCAAATTTCTTTCACTACATTTGTTCAACCCGTGATAACGAATGGTGTGAGAAATAAAGTCATGCACGGATAACTGTGTATGCTTCACATGAATTGTAGGGTCTCCTTTCCTAAATCTTTACGGTCACTGGTAGGAGATGACGTAGTCAGATTTGTTGTCTGCATGTCTTTCTACAAAGAGAGAGAACAGGGCACGACCAGAAACGCAAACAGACGATTAGAACATTGAAAAACGAATTTCCAAAACTCGTTCAAAGACGCACGACCAACACCGAATCGCCCAACAAAGAGGAGAAGGCGTCTGTCACCTTTTTTGTACATCAAGCCGCTCGATAACGTGTCCGTTTGAGAGTAAACTGTATCAAACTCCTAGGAGCAACTGTACCCAATTTACAGTGGTTTTTCTATGAACTGAGGTCAATGCATTTTGAACTCCAAAACTAATCTTGAGGCCCGTGTGAACCCCATGCACGTCGTCCTCTCCTTCTCGTTTTTCTTACCTACGGTAATGACGTCATAACATGACTGCTCATGTGGGCTACCGTGACAACCCAACATGGCGTCTCTGGGTCACGTGATATGATGTCACGCCTGGAGTCCGGGTGAATAGTCCCGAAAATCGCTTGACATACCACCAATTACACGGGGGGAGGGGACGTTAGAGGGGCGGGGGGCGGGGTGCGTTCGGTTCGTTAAGTAAAGGATTAGGTTAAAGAGTAAAAAGCAGTTGTTGAACGATGTCTTGCTTTATTTCTTCCTTTTGATCTCACTGCTTTTGTAAATGGAATATCAACTACTATTGCCTCTGTTGTATTGACATAAATGGATTTTATGTCTATGTCATTTCAGTCCCATGCTTATAAATTTCATATATTCTGTTTGGTTTGCAGAATTTGTAGAGTGTGATTTTGAAGATGACTTGTGTGGATGGACACAACCACCTGGCAGTGGTGACTGGAAACGGTTATATGGCGCAACTGACCCCGTGGATACAGGACCTACTCAAGGTCACACTTTCCCAGACTCGAACAGTAAGTAGATGCGTTGACACAACGATAGTATAATCGGGGAGGTTAACCCTCGACATTACATAAGTAGCAGACGATACCTGATAAAGAATTCTTGAATAAAGAAAATTTTTAATGTTTACCCCCAAAACATAACTTATCACTCGTTGAGCTCGTTCCTTTGAGGGGTCGTAATCTATGTTTTGGAGTCAAAATTAACCAACAAAAACATTTAAATAAAAATTTTGTGAATAGCAAGATCTGTGTGGCTCAATGGTAGAGCACTGGACTTCGGATCGAAAAGTCGAAGGTTTGATCCTGCCCCACCTCATCTGTAATTTGACTTTGGTCAACATACTTAACTCCTTTACCTAACATGAAAAGCAGACGACACTTGCAAACAAAATTATTGAATAACTAATTTTTTTCATTTTTGCGACAAACACATAGTTTATGACACCTCGTTGGAACGAGCTCAACGAGCTCGTTCCAATGAGGGGTAATAAGCTATGTTTCTGAGGCAAAAAATGAAAAAATAATGAAAATTGAATGGCGCTGGTCGGTTTTAGACGTTGCGTTGGGTAAAGGATTAATTGCCTAAGTGTGTTAAAGCCAAACGGACGTCGATGGTACAAATGGCTTCATTTGATAGTAAACCTGCTTTCCCGGGTAGAGTCTGGCAGATACGGGAGTTTGTTGCGAAGTGAGCCCACAGGGGTTAACTACACTTGTCAGCTCGGGCAAGAGCTCGAACTCTTGGGGTCTTTGTTGGGGAATTCAATAGACTCGAGTTTATTTAACTTTTAAGCTGATTTCCATAGTTTGGGAACAGAATTAAACACTATAATGAAATTACATGGAATTGTATGAAATTGGGGACCAGAGTACAGACGTACTCTGTAGGTACACGCCAGATGTTCTGTTGGCAATACCAGGCATACCTTTGAGAACCAATATTGTCCACAAACAGTAACATTTGAGGATTTGTTGACAGATGGGACAATAATATTCGGAAGTATTATTGGGATGTTGGTGTTCGAACTGTATAACAAATCATAACTTGTACCTGGTGAAACTCCCCATTGAACTGGGAACGCTGAGTTGCATATTTGCATCAGTCACCGGGACATTCCGTCGGTTAACTGACGCCCGGCGGAATATTATTTGAGAGCCGAGATGCCATGGACTGCATGCAGACTGACCGACAGTCTGCATGGCAGTATAAGAGTTTACAAAATGGCGACCGCCACGTCAGGGGACTTTTCCTTAGTTTCCCTGAGGTCAGGGAGAAACTGCTGACGGTCGTAACGTACCCCAGGTATTGCATCAGAAATTTGGCGAATATAAGCACCAATTTCTGACTGCTTAGACAAGTTGTCTCCTGAAGAACGCTGACTACATCACCAGAAGAAACCTAGATGCCGCCACAGTGTATAAGGTACGAACTTTGACTGCTTGTAAATTGTTTACTATTGCCAGAGACAACTAATTTTAGTCGCGACTATTATATCTAATTAGTTTAAATAAAAATAGTAGATAACTTGGAACTGGTCTCTGTTGTGTTATACACGACAGGTTTGTGAAGTTACTGAACCCAGAATCTGGAGTCTGTGTCTGACGTCGTCTGGTAAGGAAACTCAAAATGCTACGGGCTGGTGGATCCTCACAGAACCCCCAGTAAACACAACGTGGAAAAATCAAACTTGACGATCCTAGATCGATAAACTTTTCCTTCTGTTCCGCAACAGAGTTCTCTTATGTACTCGTCTTCCACCCTAGAAAATGTCCTACACGGTATAGTCCTGGTTGTTGAAAGTGTTGTTGAATCCAAACAGATGAATAAATTGTTGAATAGCGTTGGCCGTTTTTTTAGACGTTAGGTGAAAGGTAAAGTTCAAATGGTCCGATATCTTCAAAACTTAGCTGATCGGGGAGTGGGGAAGTGAAAGAGTCGAATAAAGAGTTAATGACTCGAGTCTGTCAATGGTAACAATTAATGTCCGTTACTACGTTGGTGAGTTTGACAGTTGCTCGCCGTTGTTCGGTGGTTCTCTTTGGGTAACCCGGCTTCTTCCACCCGTAAAACCGTCTGACGCGAGGGACCCTAGCTGTAGAAAGTGTCCGTTAAACTCCAATTAATTAATTAATTAATTAATGTTCAAGCTTGCGATATTGACATTCAGGTTCGGTATCGATATTCTCGGGATGATTTACCTTGGTATCGGTACGGTATTCGGCAACTACAACATATCGACACCAATACCGAATGTTTTTTCGGTACTGCTGTCTGTGGATGTAAATAATCCAGGGGAATTTTTTGTCGGCCATTTTGTTTAATGTCCAATCCTTACAGCTAATAGCGGGGCTGTTTTTCATTTTTGGAAAGTTCAGTATTTTGAGCTTTCCTCGGTATAGTAAATTGGCAGTGTCTCGATTCCAAAAACGAATTAAGCAACATGTGCGGTTGTCCTGTATGCGAACTGGTTCTAGAAAATTACCAAATTTGAGAGCAATTTAGGTCACAGCGCTCACATGATGAGTTTTTTTCTTCCAGAATCTTCTTCGCTTTTTTGGGGGCGTATACGCCAGTATAAGGCCTGTTATATACATCACACTACCGCCGACTCGAATTCAGTTGAATTAGATTCGTCTGAAATCCGTCAAATCTTCATTTTGATATATACGGGCGCATTACTTTCGAGTAGAATTGAATTTACGCATGACCTCAGCTCACAAAGTTTGAGTCTACACACGAATCTTATGTGATATCTATACATATATTTTAACTGTGTACACGTAAAGGAATACATTATACTATGGCTTAATTTTGTTTATATGGACTCTCCGTCGTCGCTCTGAATTCATTTTGTGATGTCCTTCATATGATGAGGTTTATATAGTTTGACCTACATATACAGGTATATCTTACCTCCTACAAGTATCTTGGAATTTCATTGGTTCAAAGACGTCACATGCAGGCTGCATATAAATCCATTTTCTGCCTCTCAACATCAATATACGCTGACAGCTATGGGTAATCTCCCCTTTGTTTATTGATTATTCAAAATGGTGGCAGCCGATAAACGCTTTAAGTTGAAAGATTGAGTGTTGGAAGCCCATATTTGGTCTGAAGTGCAGGTTAGGCAACTTAAAAGGCTTCATATTCTGTGGATGTGTGTCATGTTACCTTCGAAATGAAACTGTTTGGTATGTATGAATTTGCCTTGTTACAATTTATGGGAGAGTGGCTGTTGGCACTCTCCCATAAATTGTAACAAGGCAAAGACATGTGAACACATTGTGAGAATTCTCTCATTTAATTTTGATAACTGTTGTTATTAATTCTGTGCATCGATGCAGCAGATGGTAAGATATATTCGTTACACAGTTTGTTGGTGGCCTAATATGGTATATATGGTGTCAGTTAATTCCATATTGGACTCGAGCTTCGCTCTCGTCCAATATGAAATTAACTGATACCACTTAATATGGTATATATGGTGTCAGTTAATTCCATATTGGACTCGAGCTTCGCTCTCGTCCAATATGAAATTAACTGACACCATATTAAGCCACCAACAAACTGTGTAACTAATAATATTTGTTTGCAATTTATAGTGCTCTGATTGGGTAACATGATGCATTATGGGGTTTTTTTTAAAAATGCTGAGTAGTGTCTGTATAGCTTAGTTGGCTGCCTCTCTACCCCCATCCCAAACCAAGGAAGAAAAACAATTCCCAAATTCGAATTAGATACGTGTTGGTTACAGAACGCGACGATAGTGCTACGTATATAACAGGCTTTGTTTTGTTTTTTCGAAGGTACCACACTTTGCGTAATGGGAATTTCAAAGTATCAGAAGTTTACGTTTTAATTTAATTTTTTTTTTTTTTTTTTTTGTGAAATTAACGAAAAACTGGGGGAATTCCGATGTAAACTAAGGTAATAGCTATGTATTACTTTTTAAAGATGGGCGTTGCGACACGGACATCTGGGACAAGTATACACTCTAAAAAATCAGTTGGGTTAAAAATTAACCAAAACCAACCAATAGGGTTCATATTCACTCAACCCAATTGATTTTGGTTGATTTTAAGACAACTGATTTTAGAGTGCAACGCTGTGCAAACTTGTTACTTTGTCTTAGACTATCTGAAGCTCCGAGTCGTCAACAATTGTATCTTCAAAATATTTCCCGTGTACAGAATAAAGCTAAAAAGAGCAGAAAAATCGAGGGAAACGAAAAGAGACCTTCGGTGATAAAATACAGTGAAAAAAGCATCTCAGATCGTTAGTTCTAGTCACACGTATACTCCATCCACGTTGTGTTCTGTCTATTATTTATTTGTTTATTATTTATTGGTATTTAAGGTCACATACTTCTGCACAATGGCTAATCATGACCACAACGTGGAGATAAAGTCAAGTTTAGTCAATCGTTTATACCCCATGTTGCCTATTTTAGAGGACTTGCACCCCAAGCATTAGTGACGGGGTCCTATTTTACAAGTGAAACAGAGCTTGTTTATCACAGTAAACAAGCACTGCTTCACTTCTCGGGGTTCCCGCGGGGGTGTGTTCTGTCTTACCCTCTTACTCAACTGATAGAGCGATAAATTATTTTTTGTCATCAGAATCACATGAGAATATGTTCACAGGCGTTTGTCTTGTTATTGCGGGCACTCTCACATAAAAGTATAGTGTATGTATAGTGCATACTTCTTATAATACTAGGATAGGTATTTATCATATGACTCGTCCGTTTTGTTCACTTCGAAACATTTGATATTTTGTTTTCATATTAATCAGTGATAAATAAAGCCTTCTGTCAATTTCATTGGTCAATTTCACAACTAGACAATTTGATTGGCTGAACAAAATACAACTGGGCCACATTTTCATAATTTGCATAATTAGAGTTGGGAGCTTTCATTGGTCAATTTCAAAACTGGACAATTTGATTGGCTAAACAAAATACAACTGAGTAACATTTGCATAATTTCAATAGGGAGAATTTACGTTATCTGTCCTATTTAGGGTGGGTTATATTGTATTAATCTTTTACCTACAAGAAAAACGCCATTCATTTTTTTTAAATATTTTCACTTTTTGCTTCCAAAACATAGGTTATGACCCCCACATTGGAACGAGCTCGACGAGCTCGTTCCAATGAGGGGCCATAACCTATGTTTTGGAAGCAAAAAATGAAAATCTTTAGTTATACGAGGATGTTTGGTGATGTGTTAAAAAGTCATAAAGTGGCTAATTTGTGCGTGTGTGTGTCATATGATAAACAGAATATGAAATGAGTGTTTTTCTCATATAATATTAATGAAACTCGTCCGAATTTTTGGGCTCGCCAAAACTGAAAATTCTTAGACTCCTTTCATAAATATTATATGAGAAAATCACTCATTCCATATCCTCTATATATCACACCTGTGTGTAAAAAGATAATAAATATCAACTGCAAGTAGCCGAGTACACGCTAGAACGGTTAGCACGACACCCCATATTTAATGACATTAAATATGAAAAATATCGAGTGAAATCTTCATTGTGACAGTAAGGAAAGGTTGACATGTATCGTTGGATTTACACAAATATCAACAGAGAAAATACTCAAGCATGTTAAGTTTCGAGGGAAAAAAAACCTCTTCGATCAACAAGCCACCCAGGAACAACCAGAGATAAAAGCCTATTTGTGGCAAAAGACTCTGGAAACCTGCAGTCGAAGTATGCAAAATTGACCTCAGGGTAAGAATGCCGACCTCCATCCTTACACTTTCCGTTTTAAAATGAAGCATTCAACCGTTGCGGTGATATGGCTGGAAATGACCGAGTAACACAACATCAGCATAAACTGGTCACTCAGCGTGACGAACTCATAAATCTCGTGTCTGATAACACGGTATTTACTCGACCGGTACATTAACTTGCTACCGTGTGAAGACACTGTCATTAAGGCTGTTAACCCCTTAACTACCGTACCCACAATACATATATTTCTAGCAATACTGCGAAACACGAGAAAGTGAACTTATAACAAGGCAAAACCTTGCAGACCAAATAATTTCACTCCAAAGATGATATGAAACGAGTCCATTGAAAACGAAGTATTTTATCAGAGGTCGCCTTGGTTACGATTAAGCTCAAAGTTGGGCTTTCCAGCACTCTATCAGTTAATCTCTTGTGCACTGATGTTAAAATGTAGCAATTTCAACCTACTGTTTTGTTGGGGTTTTTTTGCATAATGCACCTCGGCATTTACCTTAATCATTATGGGGAAAACCTGCCGCTTCAAATTTTGTACTTTTGACAAGAGTGTTTGAGGGTTAATATTGCGTTATTGAATACCATTTATTGGAAAGAAAAAGTAAAGCAACAGTATTAAGTCTGGCACGTTTCACCTCAAGGTTGCAGGACCCCGGGCATCTCCCCGGAAGTAACGTCATAGTTACGTGATCCAGTCGCGCCATGTTGGAATGTCGTGATAGCCCGCGTGAGTGTCTATCTGGTGATGCAATTACCATACTGATACGTAGTGTTAGTGCGCATGCGCAACGCTTCTTGTAGGGTGACACGCGTTTTCGTCGTCCATTTTGTATACTGGAGCCCGCTATCTTAGTTTCTATGGTAGCACGTTGTTGTTATGTGACCCGAAACCTTCTAATAGGAAAAGGGTATGTTCTGAGTGTATATTCTTTCGTGTAAGAGTAAACTTCTAATTACTCAAATAGCCCGCTATCTTAGTTTCTATGGTAGCACGTGGTTGTTATGTGACCCGAAACCTTCTAATAGGAAAAGGGTATGTTCTGAGTGTATATTCTTTCGTGTAAGAGTAAACTTCTAATTACTCAAATAGGCCCGACAATTTCCCCAAATCACCAAAAATAACCCCAACTCACTTTATTTGACACGGAATCCCCCAGAACTCGCCCTTTTCCAGTATTAGGCGCGTTCTTTTGAACAGCAGTCAGTCTAATTACCCAAACAGACCCAACATTTACTCCAACTCACCGAAAACTGTCACGAATATCGAAACGGACTTAGCGAAGCCCTATTTTGGACTTAAAAGAGTAGCACGTAGTTCTATGAGGTGTGTTCTATTACTTCACTTGTTCCAGCAAGAAGTTGTGGAATGATAGTGATGTGAACTGAGACCCGTAGCAGCATTAATGTATTAAGAGCCGTAGTAATGCCACCAGTTAGTCATGGTTTGGACACAGGACAGAATAGTGGTAGTCAATAGTATTGGTACATGACTTTAATAGTACAAGACTTCAAGTTTGGTAGAACACTATAGTATTGGGTGAATTCAAGACCCGCTAATCAAAGGACAGATGGTGGTGACTATGGTCAAACGGTGGTATTGAAGCTATAAAGGTGATGGGTGGTCTAGAACCAGGAGCTTTATAGGAGCTAGGAACCATACCTATCTTCAGATACATATCATGCAAAGAGTATCTACAAAAGGTAGCCTCAAAAGGTATTCTCAGATAGTACAAAACCATGACATGTGTATCCTCAAATACTGAGATGAGTCGCGGAGCAGTATGTGGAGTCACTCGTTCGAGAAACAACTCGATAGGTCATTTGCTCGATGGGATTCGAATGTAGGCCTGTACGGTGTATCGATAAACCGATATATACCGGTATTCAAACCAATATCGATTGAATACCGGTGTAATTACAAAAGTATCGGTTTATCGCCATTATTCATTTACCCACAATTTAATTTTCAAGATGTCTTGAGTTTTTTAACTGTAGCCCCGAATGAATAAGGTTATCTCTTTATCCAAGGAGTCGTCTGCTTGTGCCCGCGTAATATACAAATTCAACAGTTGAAAAAATAATTTTCAAGAATTTCAACAAAACTATATCATGTGACCCCCTCATTGGAACGAGCTCGTTGAGCTCGTTCCAATGAGGGGGTCACATGATATAGTTTTGTTGAAATCTTTGGGGAAAATCTGATAAATTAATTTTGAAAATAATAAATTTTGATATCGTCTGCGTTGGAGAAAGGTGTTTCGAACCGCATCATCAAGGCATGCTAATTCGTTCTGACTGTGATGCCTCGAGTGTCGATTGTGGTACTTGTGTCCATATATCTGAACAGTTTTCCATATACCGGTATACCGCGGTATTCTTTTGAATACCGATACCGGTATTCAGTTTTGAATATTGTGCAGCCCTAATCGAATGTTCGAAACTGATCGATAGCATATTTGTTCGATGATATTCGAGTCGTTCGAGTAATATCTATCTCTGTTCGATTGCGTTTTGGCTTTGAGAATCATAGTGCCTTCGTTGTACAGAAGGGAGATAAATGTATGAGTAGGTACAGATTATGAGAAAGGATTCTGACTGGTGATTTTAAGACTTGGACGAGGGGAGAGGTCATAACAAGACTAGCTGGGACTCGATGAACTGCAAGGGTTAAAGTAGATTGAGTAGCGTATGCATAGGCAGAAAAATTGGGATTCTGGGAAATTGTTCCAGTGTAATAGCCTTACAGCACTACGCGCTACACTTAGAAGCCAAAAATGGGCTTCGCCAATATCGTTTCGGTAATTTTAGACCGTATTTTTGTTTTGGTGATTTGGAGTGAATGTCGGGTCTATTTTGGGTGATTAGGTTGACTCTTATACAAATGAACACTCAAAATATATGGCAAATAAAGTGATTTGGGTTGGGGTTTTTTTGGTTAAATGGAGAAATTGTCGAGACTGTTTGGGTAATTTGCTGTACTCCTATACAAAGGAACCCACCCTAAGAACACACCCATTTTCTACTAGAGGGTTTGGGGTCACATAGCAGCCACGTACTACCATAGAAAATAAGATGGCGGCCTCAAGATACAAAATAGACGACGGAAACACATGTCACCCTAACGCCATGCGCTGTATGGCACTAACGCTACGTATCACTATGGTAATTACGTCACAACGTGGCCGCTCACGTGGGCTACCGGGACAGCCGAACATGGCGTCATGTGACCATGACGTCATTTCCGGGGTCCTGCAACCTAGACGGAGACATACTACTGGCATATAAAACGTAGTAAATCAGTTATATACCGAGTCAAAAAAGAAAGTATAATAAACTTTGAGGAGCAATGTTTTTAGTATTATCGACTTTAATCCCAAACAAATTATCGTAAATTCATATTTCGAGTCTTGCTGCATGAATTTGCATAATTTCATGTTCTTCCTGTTGCCAGCGTCACGTCGGGACGTCGCAATTCAGACATGGGGGTGAAATGAAAAGTTCACACATGCAGTCGATAGCGTGTATGTCCACCGATTGCATATTGGATGGCAAGACATCGACGGCGCATGGACCTGATAAGTCTCTGGATGTCACCCTGTGGTATTGCGTTCCACTCCTGCCTTAGAACATAACGTAAATCACCTAACGTCTGAAGATCATGAAGTCGTACCCGACGGTCCAATTGAACCCAAAGATGCTCGATTGGCGACAAATCTGGCGAAAGTGGAGGCCAGGAAAGAAGTTCGATGCTATGCTCCTCAAGAAAGTCACGACAGATACGCGCCACGTGACATCGGGCATTGTCTTATTGGAATAACTGCAATCCGACGTTAGCGTTGAACAACCGGACAAAACAACGTTTTTCGTCCCTATATCTCTGACTATTTAGATTACCGTTGATGAAGGTCAACTGCGTTCGATAGTGCAAGAAAATTCCTGCCCAAACCATTACACTACCCCCGCCGAAACGGTCGCATTCCCGCACGCAAGCACCAGAAAACCGTTCTCCCCGTCGGCGACACACTCCTGTCCTACCATCAGTGCACCGTAGACAAAATTATGATTCATCACTAAAAAGGACTGTGCTGAAACGCTGCTGAGTCCAGCGAACACGCTGACGTACCCATTCCATTCTGACGACACGATGACGTTGGGTAAGGATTGGTCCGTGGTATGGACGCCTACTTCGGGTGCCGTGTTCATCGAGTCGTTGCGAACAGTTTGTGCACTGATTCTATTGTTAGTTCTATCAGGGGTAATTGCTGCTATCCTCATCGTCGGAAGGAAGCGATCCCGCAAGTGAGTCATCCTGATGTGTCGGTCTTGTGCAGGAGTCGTAACTCTTGGTCGGCCCGAACGCGGTCGGTCGGCGGTAGATCCAGTGGTTCTATACCTTCTGTTGAGACGGTAAATAGTAGCCACGGTGACTCCGAACTCAGCAGCGAGTGCATCTGGAGGTATCCCAGTTTCATGCATATCAATGGCACGCAACCTCTGATTTTCGGTTAACCTTGCATTTTTAAAATGTCGGAAGACAAAAATTAGCGTGTTTTCTCAATAACCTTGGCTCTCCATCACAACATAACATATGCTAGCTTGTGAATTATCGCAAATTATCTAAAAGATATTTCTCGATATCTATCGGCTCGATAGATATCGAGAAATATTTCTCAGTAGCTTCCTAAATGACGTCACGCTACGCCGCATCACGTCGCTTTGAAGGAACGATCAGGTGATCTTTGTTATTGTTTTGAAAGGTACGCATTTGGGATCGAATTGGGCTGAATATTGTGCAATAAAATGTCTCGTAGCATATAATAAAAAGAAAATCTACTCTATTTTAGTCAGTATCTGCAATTATCTCATGGGTGTGGACCTGGAAGTTTTATTTTTCACGCGCGCTTGCGCGATTGAAAAATAAAACTTTTAAGGTCCACACGGTGAATTTTTTTCAGTACCTTCCTAAATGACGTTATGCTTCGGCACATGACGTCGCCTTGAACGTCGCCCTGAATGAAAGATCAGCTGATCTTTGTTATTTTTTCAAACATAACTGTTTGCAGTGAAATTGGGCTGAATATTGCATTGGACTGAATACTTCGTGAGAAAAGCCGTTCTCGCCTTTTTACGGCATATTAGTTTAATCGGTACCCATTCCATTGTCTATTTTAGGTCAGCACTACTGACCCGCAATTACGGCACACTTCAAGGTTGAATGTCATTGCAACTGGGAAGATAACGGGATTTCTGCCCTTGTATTAAATTTTATATAAGATCTGTATCAGTGGCGTTTGATGAATGTTATCTTGTTTTCTCTAGCTTTGATTAGCATACAATGCTGTGAATCAAAACTAGTCGAAGTGACATCGCCTCACACTACATGGAATTATAACATTATTGTATTGTTGCAGCTGAGAAGGACTCGTCGGATTCGTTCCGATTTCGAGTCAATGCAGTTGGAAAAACAGCCCGATCAGCATTCAATAGTTAAAAGACAATGACATGTCGAACCAGCTCCCAACACATCGCGATTTTGGTAGTGATTGATTGAGGAATGAGTTTAGTTTGTACAGAGTTAGTCAACATCTTGACCTAAACCCCAAGCTTCAAATAGTTAATCCACAAATGTACATGTATAAATTTCAGTTTTGTTTCTTTGTTTACTCATATGTTTACTTTTTCTTTAATTTTTGTTCCAGTGGTGATGACCATCAGTGCACTCTAAGGAAAAGGCTGCTCAAAAACCCAAACCGCCAATTTCTATCCCCGGTATACCCGCTGACTGATGAATTTAGGTTTTCACATTCTCGTAGTATTAAATATGGCGATTGACATAACCCAGTACCGACAGTCAGTGGGTATTTTCTACAACGTTCTTAATTCAATAAATCAAGACCACATTCATCAAACTTATGCAACACTCCATCTTAAAATCCGTCCACTTATATTCCATCTCTCATCATCTATAATTGTTATTATGATGTTGATTGTTATTCTCTGTGGTGATGTCCATCCAAACCCCGGTCCAGCTCATACGGGTTCTGTCAGTACCGATCAAAATACAATTTCAATTCTAAACTATAATATCCGTAGCATCCGTCATAAACTGCATAAGCTAGTAGATGAGATCGATGACTTTGACATTATTTGCTTTACAGAAACTCACTTGGATAATGACTTCAATATTGGTAATATATTGATCCCAAACTATTCGGTCCCCATTATACATAACAGACATCAGTACGGCGGGGGTATTGCGGTGTATTTTGCGGATCACATCACCTTCAAACAAATTGAAGACCTATCGTTTGATGATGATATTCTCTGGTTTGAAGTGGGCAACAAACAGAAATTCATCCTTTGTGTCACATACAGATCGGAGAGGGAATCGAGTGAAAATTACTGGCCTAACTTGCAGGAAAAAATAGAATTAGCCTTGAAAAAATAAATCCATCAGTTGTTTTAACTGGTGATATAAACTCTGACCTACTCGTGGAACGGAGTACGCTACAGTCTCTTATAACACTATTCAATTTGAAGAATGTTATATCTGAGCCCACTCGAATAGGAAAGACATCTCGAACCCTACTTGACCCTATAATTGTTAGTGACACAGTTACGATAGCTCACTCGGGCACGCTGGAATTAGGTTTATCCGACCATCTCGCAGTATATACTCATGTAGTTTGTGCACACCCTATTCAATCAACTGTCACCCGGGAGGTCTGGAATTATAAAAAAGGTGATTTTATAAAATTGAATAACCTTATAAACGAGACAGAATGGGAGAAACTAATATGCAGTGAGGAGAACATTAATGATGCTCTGTCAAACTTTGTTTCTACGTTTTTGGAACTTGCAGAAAAATGTATTCCACATACAAAAGTTATAATTAGGAAGTCTGATAAGCCGTGGTGTGATAGCGCTATTAGAAGTACTATTCGTCTTCGTGATCGACTGCGTAAATTAGCTCTGAAAAGCAATAACCCAAACACATGGGCAAATATAAAACTACCCGAAACAAAGTTAACAATATGAAAAAATTTGCCATGGAACAATACTTAGAAAAAATAGATACCTCAATATCAGAAAACAACGACCAACGGCAATTTTGGTATATTGTTAAGATGTCTCAAAACAACTTTGCTTCCGATCCAGGAATACCGACGCTGAAAACTGATTCAGGTAACACACTTTTTGAAACCGACTATGAAAAAGCTAATATTTTAAACGAAGCATTTATTCAAAATAGTATGTTGAACTCGAATAGCAAACAACTACCCCCCTTCAAACGCAAATGTTCGAAATCATTTAGCAAAATTTCTTTTACTCAGGAAGACATTATTCAGATTATCAATTCTCTTAAAACTAACAAAAGCAGCGGCCACGATGGTATTGGACATAGAATGTTAAAGGAAACTAAATTTAGTGTAAGCAGACCTTTATTTCTGCTTTATTCTAAATCACTGGAGTTGTCGGAATTTCCTCTGGAGTGGAAATGTGCTGATGTGATCCCTCTTTATAAAAAAAAGGTGATCGTCAAGACCCCCAAAATTATCGACCTATCTCTTTATTGTGTTGTGTTGGTAAAATAATGGAGCGGATTGTTTTTAAGGAAGTCTATAAATATTTTAAAGGCAACAATCTATTTTATATATTACAGTCAGGCTTCCTTCCAAACAACAGCACCGTTTACCAATTATTAGAGATCTATCATAACCTTTGTGACGCAGTGGATAAAAACTTATATATATGTGGTGTCTTTTGTGATATTTCAAAGGCATTTGATAGAGTATGGCACGTAGGAATCATATATAAATTAAAACAGTACGGTATCTCGGGTCCTTTGTTCCGCTGGTTTCACAGCTATCTAAAAGACAGAAAACAGAGGGTAAAAATAAATGGTTACAATTCCAACTATAAGAAAGTCAATGCTGGAGTTCCACAGGGGTCGGTCCTAGGCCCGTTCCTGTTTCTTATATATATCAATGACATCGTCGACAAAATTGACTCGGTTACTCGCATGTTTGCCGATGACACGTGTCTGACAGAATTGTCCAATGACCCATGTAACGTCGAAGCAAAAATGAACGAGGAACTCATAAAAGTAAACGAATGGGCTAACACATGGCTTGTTTCGTTTAATGCAAAAAAGACGAAAGCAATCCTATTCACACTTAAGAAAAATATCTCGTCATTAAATATTCTGTTTAATGGCGAAACAATTGATTTTTGTAATTCTCACAAACATTTGGGTTTAACCTTAGAATCAAACCTGTCTTGGTCAGATCACATTGATAACATTTGTAAAAAGACTTGCTCGAGATTGTCCCAACTTAGAAAATTGAAGTATACTTTCAACAGAAAAATTCTTGAAAAAATATATCATGCATTCATATTACCGATTTTGGAATATGGTAGTTCTGTGTGGAGCGGTGCTCCTCAGTATCAATTAAATCGTATTGAAGATATTCACTACGAGGCAGCCCGAATAGTGAGCGGGTTGACAAGATCTGTTCCACGGGATCGACCTTTGTTGGAAGTTGGTTGGACTAGTCTGGAAAACAGGCGCTATGTTCACAAAATGTGTAACTTTTACAAAATCCTCACTGGGAATGCTCCGAACTTCCTCCACGAACTTTTACCATCTCGTGTCGCCGACATATCCCAATACAATTTACGAAACGCATCTAATTTTGTCCCTTATTTCTGTCGAACGGAACTCTTCAAACGATCATTTTTCCCTTCGTGTATTGAAGTGTGGAATACCCTACCGGAGGTTGTTCGAAACAGTCGGTCACTTGGGGAATTCAAAAAGTCCATCTCACCACCCTTGTGTAAGCCTCCAACATATTTTTCAACCGGTATAAGGAAATACAATATTATTCACTCAAAATTACGAACTGGATGTAGTTACCTTAATGGTGACAAATTCCGCAACTACATCTCAGATTCTCCATTTTGCTTATGTAACGATGGCGTTGAGGATGCAGAACATTATTTCTTCCTGTGTTCTTTAAATTCTGATATTCGCTGTATCCTCATAGAAGATTTGTCGAAACTTACGCCCAACTGGAATTCATTGGATTTAATTTTATATGGAAACCCGTCATTACCCGAAAGCAGCAATGTATCAGTTTTCTTATCTGTTCAAAAATTAATTCGTGACTCGCATAGATTTGATGTACAGTTGCTGAATTAGCTGCGCCTCTCAGCAAGTCTGAGTGTCCCAAGGTTACACAGGTGATCTAACTTCCACTGTGCGTGTCCTCTCGCAGTGGGACCTGACAATCAATCTGTGTTAGGACAAAACGGTGGATGTCAGGTTAGTACGGACGAGGAATGAGCACGCAAAGATTAACTGCCTCAAAAATGTTCTGTGAACGTTCCTTAGCGGCATTAAACTAAATTTAGAATTGAATAAATTGTGGGGGGGGGGTGGTCATCATCACTGGAATTTCTGTTGTATACTGTTATTTTTTGTTTTTTGCTTTTTTTCTTTTTTTTGTTTGTCTTCTTTGATTTCAATCTGCTTTTACCCGTCTCTCTCTCTCTCTCTCTCTCTCTCTCTCTCTCTCTCTCTCTCTCTCTATTCTCTCTTTCTTTATTTCTCTCTCTCTCTTTTGAGTTAACTTCTTTTGTGTATAATGTTTACATATTGTTATATTTTGTTCTGCCTTTTGTAATCTATTAGTCTTTGTACAGGAGCGGAGGGTTTTCTAAGTGGTCAGCACTTGTCCTCCAATCCTGATTTGCATTGTTGAATCGCAAATAAAAATATGTTTAATCTAATATTGCACAGTAAAATATCAAGTAGCATATAATAAAAAGAAAATCTACACTATCTTAGTGAATATCGGGAATTATCTCATTCGTGTGGACTTGAAAGTATTTGATTCTAATTTTTTTTATTTCTTTCTTTTTCTTTCTGTCTTCAGATTATTACCTCACGTTTAAGCATACCGACCCGGCGGTATCATTCCAACTTGTTAGCCCCAATCTGCGGGGCCAGGGAGAAGGTTGTTTCCGCTTTTGGTATCACATGTACGGCACACAAGTGGTCGACCTGAGCTTAGCAGTAGACAGATTCTCAGAAACTCAAGACTTATGGACAGTGTCTGGTAATCAACAAAACAAATGGCACTGTGAGCTGGTCGACATGAACGAAATTGGTATGTTCAAGGTGAGATTCAGTACTGAACACAAGCTTTTTTTACTCTTCAAATAATACACGGTACTCTAGAGACATTGTCACGAATCCCCAAATATAGGCTCAACCCTCTCCCACATCCATAGTCCCGTCTCTAATGTCCAGATACATTCTAGTTTATATGTTTCTAAATTCTCCCTACTCTACTGTCTGTCTATAAAGCTTCTATCTTCTTGTCTTTTACTCGGATTACCAATTTGTCAAGATATATTGGTCGGTTTCGGAAGGGGGCGCGGTGGCTCAGTTGGTAGAGGTGCAAGCCGAGAGGTCCTCGGTTCGATTCCTACATGCGGCAACCGCGTTGTGTCCTTGGGCAAGACACTTCACCCCCATTGCCCACGTGGGGGCACGGTGACGCTGTGTACTAAGGCGTACTGCACGTCGATGGTGCACCTGTCTTCAACCAATGCTAACCCTGCTTGTGTGGAGTTGGTATGTTGGGGAGCTGACAGTTGCTCGCCGTTGCTCGGTTCTCTCCGGGTACTCCGGCTTCCTCCACCCGTAAATATGTCACGGTCATTGTTAGCCATTGTGCAGAAATATGTGACCTTAAACACCAATAAATAAATAAATAAATCGGTTTCGGAAATGCTGCAAGTGTTCTAACAAAAAATGTTTCCGTGCCTCTATATCCACATTAGATTGCTTGTACCAGTTATGTCTCATTATAATTTGTTTTCCGGCTTTCATTCGGAGACTTTGAATCGAGGGTGGTGGAGGGGGGACTCGTCCTGCTTCCCCTTAACAGGAAGTGGGGGCAGGGACACCCGTACCTTCCATGCGGCGAAACACTCTAAAACAATTGGATTAAAAATCAACCCAAATCAACTGGGTTGAGTGTTAATTCTCAATCCAGCTGAGTTTTGAGTGTAAGATGTGATGTGATTAAGATGCACTCACTGTTAATTGCCGTTTTCTGCAACGTTCAAAAATTGCCTGTTTTTAAATTGACCCTCAAAGTGTCAACTTTATACGTTAAACTTTAGAACCCTGTCAACAAAATAATGAAAGGAAATTTAGTGAGGCACTGATTCGTTGAACTTAGCATGCAAGCGTGATCGATTGGCATCGATACCAGGGGCCAATACTATGAAACGTTTACAATTGTATTTTCTAGAATTGTATTTTCCAGTTATCACTTGAAATGGGTTGAAATGAATCGTTAGCATTTTCAAAGATATGGCAATTTGCCAGTTGGCAAATTGCCATATCTTTTAAAATGCTAATGATTCATTTTAGTCAGTTATATTAATATGTAGAAAATACAATTCTGGAAAATACAGTTTTAAACGTTTTATAGTATTGGCCCTAGCAGGTATATCTAACTGGAACATTCTGATCATGTGTCTAGGTTGCAGTTACAAGATGGATTGATCGCCACCGGGCCCTCCCTTCCATCCTTCCAGCTTCCCTGCTCTGACTGCACATTGATGAGGGACATTTAACGCATAGAAACTAGGAATCGAGTGTAATAACGCAGATGTTCTAGTACTGATGATTCGGATAATGCTGAGAAGGGGGAAGTCGTAAAAGCTGTGGTATTTAATATCCTGTTTGCATAAAAGATAACGCACCAATTTCTGCCGTTCTCCATTACCACTTCTTCCTTACCCCTTAATAAATTTATTCCCACTTCGATGGATGTCTACGCTATCTGTAGAATCATTTCATCCACTTGTGACGCCTGATACATCAATACAACAGACATGTTTTGTAATGCACATCGTCTGAAAAACAATAAAATCAGGTATCACCTCTTTCTCCCCTCTGTGTACAAAGTTTGTTTTGTTCGCCGTTGCTCCGTGGTGCCCTCATGGTACTCCGGCTTCCCCCATCCGTAAAGTTGTACGACACGAGGTGACCCTGGCTGTCGAAAGTGTCGTTAAACTCCAATAAATGAATTTGGAGGACCTCGGACGATCATATCGCAATTTAACACAAATCTACAGCCGAGGTCCATCAAATGGGGCATAAAGTGTGGCGCGATATACTACTGGTACCTTTATTTGAATACCGATCACGATCTAGCAAGGCCGCAGCCAGGACCTCACCCGAGAGTGAGACATTTTCAAGTGCCGAGAAATTATGTGACAGAAGATAAAAATATCTGTTCTTTTAACTTACACGTGATATGAAGTGAATTCACGTTGCATGCTCTGAACAAGTTACTCTTTTTTATAATATTTAACCAAAGTATTAAGAACTTCTACTTTTTGTGCAGTTGAACCCTTCTAACCCTTCACCCAACGTAACAGCAAAAAGTGGCCAGCGCTATCTATAAAAGTCATGATTCAATTTTCATTACTTTTTCCATTTTTGTCTCAAAAACTTAACTTATGACCCCGCATTGGAACGAGCTCGTTGAGCTCGTTCCAATGAGGGGTTACAAGCTAGGTTTTTAACACCAAAAAATAAAAAAAATAGTTATTCAAGAATTTGGATCGCATGTGTCGCCGGCCTTTGTTTTAAGGAAGGGGTTAATTAAATAGTCAATGAAATTATTCATTTAACACGAGTATTCAGTTAAAATGGATTTGATTACTTACCTATATTTTAGAGACAGCCTGAGCATTTAATCTATTATATATTGTTTGACAGGGCTCATAATAGTTAATGCCCTGTAGTGATTATACTGAGGAAAAATTGGTCTATTTGGAAGGGGTATTCGGTGATTATCGGGTAATTTTTCTAAGATTTTTTATTCAATTAACAGCAATTTACTTTATAAACCATATGCAATTAACAGGTCAAATTTGTACTGAAAGTATGGTAAATAGTTTGGGGTTTGGAGATTATATTTAATTAACATGGTTATTCAATTAAGAGATATCAAATTAAGTGGGATCCGCTCTAGCCAATTATTTGTGTTCAAACTAACACGTTTGAACTTTGTCTTTCAGATTAACATAACCGCAACTAAAGGAAATGGCGTATTGAACGAGATAGCTTTAGATGATTTTGCTCTGTTTAATACAAGCACGTGCAAAGAAGAATGTAAGTTTCCCTTTTATCATCAATATTAAATTATGCACAACATGAATCTTTTGATTGTCGATCGATCAGCCTTTTGTATCCCAATCAACTGAACGTCAGACAGAGGTCATGCCAACAATTTACGTCCGACTTTTGGTGTTCATTAGCTGTGGTATTGTGTTTTTTCCAAGATTACTACCGGCCTTAATTTATCCAAACATGTTACAAAACATTTGTGGGTGAGTTGGATTCCGATTCGTTCAAATAAAGCTGCTTCTACTCAATGGCCAGGGCCGCCGAGAGCGAGGATGGGCATCGGGCAGTGTGTAGAACAGCCATTACGGGTCCTGCGAGCGCCAAAGGCGAGAAACGATAAGCGGGTAATCTGGGGATCCTGCCGACGAAATTTCTAATTTTAAATTAGTGCTAGGAGAAACATTCTCCTGCATTTTCTTGACAACATCTACTCAATTATTTCCTTAAAATTTGGGTAAATTTTTACCGGTATTTTTGTGTGTATGGTGCACTTTTTCTCCAAAGATAATCGTCACCACCAAAATGCTGATAGATCGGCGGAAAACCAACAAACTGGAGCAAGTGTTTCTTTAATGTGAATGGAACCTGGTCAGTAATGCAACTACGTATTCTTGCTACCTCCATCAGCGCCGGAGGCCCGTACCAAAAGCCTTCCCACGACTTTCAACTCAGACATATCGATATATCAACCTACACTTTTTAAAACACCAAACATCCAGGGCAGTTGCCCTTCCCACCCTCCCCTCTCGGCGCTAGTGCCAATAGTTGTAGGCCAAAATGTCTGAAAATTACATTCAAAACTGCCTTTTCATAAACCAACGCATGCAGTGTCTAAAAATTGCGTACTGAGCTTTTTACAAAAGGGAGAAAACTCTAGTTTGTTCATTGAAGTCCCCGACATCATTGTTCGAAATTGGTCAATGTTTTTACCACGGATTGTCGGATTGATTTTTTTCGCATCATCCGCGTGTAATGTAGTTTAACTTTTAACCTGGTGAGTATTTTAAGATGTTTTCCATCACATGTAGTCATGGCTGTCGTGAAGCAGTCATGACTAGATTTGATGAAAAACTCGTCTAAATTTTCTTAAGTAAACATTAGTAAAAAAAAATCCATTTGATTCGCAGGGGGGGAAAGTACATTAAATGATCCCGAATTATACTTATTTCAGTAGTAAGAGAAATCATGAGCTGGGTAGGAATATCCATCAGCAGTATGCAACGAGTTATAAAATAGTGCACACAATCCTAATTAAACTTTTATAACATTCCCAAACTTCAAGTTGGATTTAAAATTCCCTTCACTCTCGATGTTGCATTCATTGACAGATTAAGAATATTAAGGGGGGATAACCCCTTCGAAAAGGAATTTTGTTGAGCGTGGACAGAATCGACACATAACCATATGACCAATTTGGACTACTGAACGTGCCAATTAAATAAGAAATTGTCTATTTCATTTATCCATAATAAACTTCAAAGAAGTCTTGAGTTGTTTTTTTTTTTTAAATTACAATCCCGACTTACTAATATTCCAACTACATCATCAAGGCATGTCTTTTATGAAGACATGCCTTGATAATGTGGTTGGAATATTTTATGGACGATACTAGAGTCATCACAGTCGGAATGAGCTAAGTTCACATCCATTCCTTTCTCCCAATCGGCCCCCTTTGCAATGCTCCTGCAGCAATGATGGCTATATTGTTTTCCTGTAACATATGTATACACCAACCCTAGAATACATTACGCTATATACGGGGATGTCGGAAGCACTTTAGTGCAGGGTGGTCAGACCCGGGAAAAGGATATTTACTCGCACTAGCAGCCCCGCCATGACGTGCCGAAGCATGCATGTCTCGAAGACCGAAGGCGCGGGGTGGGGGAGTTTGATAGGAGGTATCCCCTCCCATTGGGAGGGGGCATCTCCCCCAAAACTCTCCCATTGAATTTTAAAAGCTCCCAGAACGGATGTTTCGTGTATTTTATCTTTACTTCGAGAATAAATCATTGAAAAAAATTGAGTGACGAATCCGGGAAGGGCATTGTCTGCCCCATCTCGCGCCTGTGGTCTGAATGCAGGGAGGGCAGCTGCTCCCTCCCAGCCCTCGTGCTTCTGGAGTACCTGGCTTTATACGTAACAGACTGCATTTTCCTCAAGTGAAATTTATGTTTTATACAACTTAATTAAAATTGTACATATGTTGAAAAATAGAATAGTCTACATTCTTTTTTTATCAAGTTTGAAAAAGCTGGTATTGTGATAAGTCAAAAATCTCTCTGTATATCCACATTAAAAAAAATGCCAGAGACAGTGAGATCTAGCCTCGGTGCCCGCGCTTCTCCTTCGATCTATTCTTTTTTAGGGGACATCGAATCCCCAGTAATAAGTGGCACAGTGGTGTTTCGACGGCTCTGTGGAGGAATCTGGGGCGCCATTCACGAGCGATGAATCGTAAAAGGAACGAGAGAGTAGGGATAGTCAAAATATAAGGGGTGTTTACAAAACAGACTGGTTCGCTTTTTATTATGCTAGTAAATTTGTTTATCCAATGAAATGAAGTTACTAAGAGACATAGACTCCGCAATATTAGGTTTAGGATGGCTGAAAAGCACCCAATATTAATTTAATATTAGGTGCCCGTCAGCCATTTTGTTTTATCATTATATTCACACGCCTGAGCTTTTAATTTACACGTACGTACATGCTGCAGCGCAGTCGTACAGAAGACCCACCATATAAAATAGTCTCGTCGCATAAACATTGCATTCGATTGAATGAAACTGTTATAATAAAATGCCAAACCAGCCCAAATCATTGGAGGTTATAGAACAAGTCACGAGTGATTTATTTGAATGCGGAAGCAAAATTACTCCCCTTGTTGCGTATGTAAACATCGTTTGCTTTGTTTACATTTTTCGAGAAGTGCGCATCATTTAACTATTCGTTGAGTATTTTAGCATGCCGAACATAATAAATACGTTACAGGGCGTTTAGTTGGCAGATACAGTGTCATATACAGCGAAGAGAAAACAATATTAGGTTCGGCTTCGCCTCACCTAATATTGTTTTTTCTTAGCCGTATATGACACTGTATCCGCCAACTAAACGCACTGTAACTTATATTGTGCTAGAGATTGAAGATTCGAGCACCATCTCTCGATCTGTTACATCTGAAAGGATAATCCACCCTTAATGTTGTTGCTTAAAGAGAGATCCATGCACAGGCAACTTCATGATATGACTGTATTTGATGATATGTTATCACCTTTTTCACCCGAGCCCGGTTAGTCCTTGAATGGGTGACCGTCTGAGAGATCGATTCAGACTCCTGCGTTGTGTCCTTGGGCAAGGCACTTCACCCCGGTTGTCCGCATGGGGGCACGATGACTCCGTGAAGTAAGGCGTACTGCACGTCGATGGTGCACATGTCTTCAACCGCTGTAGCCCTGCTTGAGCGTAGCTTGAACAGAGTTAGAATGTTGAGGAGCTGACAGCTGCTCGTCGATGCTCGGTGGTTCTCTCCTGGTACTCCGGCTTCCTCCACCGTAAAACTGTCACGGTCACGATTAGCCATGTGCATAGGTATGTGACCCTAAACCCCAATAAATAAATCAATAAATAAATAAATAATCATTATCACATCTGTCAGTATTTATTATTTACTTTTTATTGGTGTTTACCCCTTTGAACTCTCGTGGTATCTTCAATGTCACTTCAAGGACAGCAATTGGAAGAGTCCATATTAATTATTTTGGGGTAGTCTTATTAATATCTTCAACGTGCAGCCTTCGGGCTGCACGTTAAAAATATTGATTGGTCTACCCCACACACGCACTTAGCACCCATCCTAATTAATAGAATTATGACGTATCATGACCCTGGTCTGCAAAAGGGCCTCTCGGGTTCAAAGGGTTAGATTCACTTTCAGCATATTTGGCTACATCATGGTCGCAGCATAAAAATGAAGACAAGTTTATTTATTTATTTATTTATTTATTTATTTATTTATTTATTTATTTATTTATTTATTGGAGTTTATTTATTGGAGTTTAACGACACTTTCGACAGCCAGGGTTATCTCGTATAGAAAAGATTGAAGGGTGGAAGAAACCGGCGTACCCGGAGAAAACCACCGAGCAACCGCGAGCAACTGCCAGACTCCCCAACGTACTAATTCCACACAAGCAGGGTTAGCATCGGTTGAAGACAGGCGCACCACCGACATGCATTATGGCTTAGTACACAGCGCCACCGCGCCACCACGCCACCGCGCCACCGCGCCCCCACTTGGGCAATCGGGATTAAGTGCCTTGCCCAGGGACACAACGCAGTTACACATGACGGGAATCGAACCGTGGACCTCTCGGTTGAAGTTCAATGCCGTAACGAGTGAGCCACCACGCCCCCTCGTTAATCGTTTATACACTGCCCAGTTTAGAGGACTTCCACACCGGGTGTTGGTTCTGGGCCCTATTTTACCAGTAAAGCAGAACTTGTTTACCGCAGTAAACAAGTACTGCTCCACTTCCAGAAATTTTCCTCTGAGAAGTCATGTTCGTTAAATACAATCTAAATCATAGTGAGTTTATAAAAGTCTGTAAACTTCTCTGTCTACTGTTTTATCAGTCAATATCAAGGCACTAATCCCCTCTTTACTTTCTAATTCCATTTTTGTCAGGCAAGTGGTGACAGAAACAAATCGTCGTGTGAGGACCATAACCCTTTACCTAACGTAACGGCCAAAAATGGCCATCGCTATTCTCAAAAATGGTCATTATTTTTTCATTTTTTGTCTCTAAAACATATGTTATGACCCCTCATTGGAACGAGCTCATCGAGCTCGTTCCAATGAGGGGTCATAACCTTTGTTTTGGAGACAAAAAATGAAAATAATAGTTATTCAAGAATTTGTTTTGCAAGTGTCATCTGTTAGGTAAAGGGTTAAGGCTCTATCTTCTAGAAGAAGATAGAACTATATGGTTCTCACGCGACGAAACGGTTTTGAACATGAGTGCAAGTGTGGAGGGATAGGATGTGCTGTTATCCATACAAATAACCAGGGCCAGGATATGGTGGGGCCGTGGTCGTAATCCCGGAGCCCGGAACATTGGGCGTCTGGGCTTGGACTAGGAGTTCAGGATTCTTGGGTGAGACGCATTTTAATTTTTTGGTTTGGTTTATCCTTTCAAAGGATGCACTAAACCAAAAGATTAAAATACGGGTTTTCAGGTCATGTTTAGACTACCTCCGCCCCCACCCCCTTAAGTTCTGACTCCTGTGCCAGCAGTTAAGAAGAGGGCTGAATGGTGCTCTGCACTTGACCTACGGTTGTAATTTTGGACTGCTTGATTCTTGAAGTAATAATTGTATTAAATCAACTTGACGTAATAAAGTTATCACGTCAAGACTTGTACAGTTAAAGGTCAGTCGATACTCATTGATGAGGGGAGCACGATGGCTCAGTAGGTAGAGGTGCAGGCTGCAAGCCGAGAGGTCCTCGGTTCCAATCCCACCTGCGGCAAGCGCGTTGTGTCCTTGGGCAAGACACTTCATCTGCATTGCCCACGTGGGGGCATGGTGACATTGTGTACTAAGGCGTACTGCACGTCGATGGTGCACTTGTCTTCAACCAATGCTAACCCTGCTTGTGTGGAGTTCGTATGTTGGGGAGCTAACAGTTGCTCGCCGTTGCTCGGTGGTTCTCTCCGGGTACTTCGACTTCCTCCACCCGTAAACTTGTCGCGTTCATGATTAGCTGATTAGCCATTGTGCCTAAATATGTGACCTTAACCACCAATGAATAAATAAATAAATACTCATTGATGAACTTGGAAATTTGAAACAAACAGCTAAAAACGTGATAGCCAAAAAATAACGTCAATGTCAAAAGCCGCAAGAAGTCTCCATTTGATAACTGATTTCATTTTTTGTGGGGAGAGAACCATCCAAACCACCCTATCATCTCTCTTGCCCTCGGCATCTGCATCAGTATCCCGACACTTTTGAAAGGGGGATCCGTTACAGAATTAACCCAGTTCTCCCATTTCCTCTCCCCTGCCCTGCAAATAATTCCCGTGCCAGGCTCCCAGATAGATTTTAAAAAGCTGAACAATCAAATTCGGCCTACTGTTCGTATTTGTATTGGGTTTAAATTTGTATTTTTACTTTTTGAACTTTTAGTGGACGAGATGAGCGTGTCCCTTTCTGTCAAGGTTAAGTTGCCAATAACAAACCGTGCACACACTGGTGATGAGCTATTAATAATGGCTTTAAATAATTTGAACCCCTTCTCCCACTCTCATATTCTGTTCTTTCAAACAATATATTTTCTAACTTTACAGTTTGTGATGCCTCGCCATACGACTATCTGATTGAACTAACTACTCATTCCCTAGAGTCTACATGGAAATCAGAAAGAACGAGCGCTAGTATTAGTCCGCATATGCCTACCACGACAGAACCTCCAGATAAATTATGTAAGTGAATCATTTATTTTGCTAGCAAAAGCCATGGATTTTTCTAAGTTTCAACAGACATCTCTATAAGCCTGAGTGTCGACAGATTTCTAAATAAGTCTCACGTCCAATGAGGATTGAGTATACAAATTCCCAATTTCTGATATCAAAATTCCCAATCTGCCCTGATTTTAGCATCCAGTTTTTACTTGGTGTTTTACTCATAAAGGTCTGGAGAAATTTTGAAAAACTTTTGACTGTAGAGCCACAATAACGTTTTGTGTTACAGCAGCTGTTTCTAATCAAGTCTTGGCTGCCTACATAGGAACATGTTGTAAAGGTTTGTCGCGCGGCCATTTTTCATATGAGGAATATTAGTAGGATTCCCGGGGGAGGGCAGTAGAAAATTTGCTGACGTCATGTCCCATTTTTCGGTTTAGCACCCACCTACCACCTTGTGCAATTTCTCTACTGCCATTTTCAGACACCAACCACCGCTTTCCCATTGAAATTACAAATTGCTTTGACAAATATCATAATAGGTATGGAAAGAAGTATAGTTCACTGATTAGTTTAAATCCACCAGTGATTCCTGGTACTTGTTACAACTTTTTATTACCCAGAAAGGTTAGTTTCACTTTCTGTTTGCAAAATGAGGCTTCAGAAATCTTAAAAAATACTCATCCAGAACAGCTTAATGTCCATGAAAGTATGAATGATGGCCTAAGATATGCCCAACCCCATTCCCCCGATTTGACGTAAATAAAATATGTTTAGTTATTCCCCTGACTTGTACCATAGGAGTAAGCTAAAAATGACAAAAAATTCAATCCATTCTGATCCATTTATTTATTTTTTATTTGATTCTGGCAGAAGTCTGTATGATTGATTCCATAAGTGACTCCAAGTACTAACCTTGTTAGTATGGTTTATTTATTTTCTATTTATTTTTGCCTAATTCTCAATTAAAAATCAGTTGAAAGTGATATTTGTCAAAATCTCAAGTAACCATTAACATATGTTGTAAAGTCTTAATACACAATGATAGCAAGTTAAACTATATTGAATATTATATTGTAACTGGGTCATGCAACAATAATTGGAATTTGAAAGCGTGTTGGAACTGTAAACAAAGTTGAAACAGGGCAGTTGTCACAATCAATTCACTAGCACCCCTTCTCCCTCATAATACTAAAGTGAAGCCCTTGAAGTGAATAGAATATTAGTTGATACTTGCACATTTTTACATTAACTCATGTTGTATATGGTGCATTATAAAGCATTTTTCCAAAAACAGTCGTCCGGCATATTTTCTACACTGACAACCAGACACCTACTCTCACCAGCATGTATTATTTGTGACATTTGCACAGATTTTTATAAATGCCCCTTGTGTTGTAGTTAACATATTTGGGTTGATTTACAGCATTATCTCAGCGGTTTGGAACATAAATAATGATACATTGCAGAAAATTATGAAAAATTGCATAATTTGAGAACGCACGTTTTTAGCGCACCCTTGAGGCCCACCCACCCCACACGTAACGTCTCGCACATTTTTGGTGCCTCCCCCGGATTCGTGCAATTATTGATTTGCAAACTCCCGAACAGCTCACCCATGCATTCGTACAGTGTCGCCTTGACTATTGCATAGGGTCGATATCGATATCATACCGATCGAACGATCCCGAATCAGTTTCAAGATTCGATTTTTTCGAATCTTTCGTACAAACTTCAGTTTGTTACATTTCCAACAAAAGTTGTATAAAATTGTCATTAGACATTTCATTCATGTAGGCTCAATTCTTATTGAATTGAATAATTGGCAATGTTTAATTGTTAGGTAAGTAGTGAATTTTGCCCAGAACATTATCCATAGTTTTAATTTTTGAAGGCTTAACTTGTTACTATTCACGTTCTTAAGAACGTGAATAGTAACAGGTTAAGCCTTCAAGAACTAAAACTATGGATAATAGGCCTAGCTGTTTGAGCGACGGTGCTACAGAGAATATTTATTTATTGGTGTTTAAGGTGTTCACTCAGTCTGTAAGGGTCATCACGGTGTTCCGTTACTTCCGTTACGTACAATATGAAATAACTTGTCTTTTAAGATTCGATTCGATTCGATAGCGATATCAGATTCGAGATTCGATTCGAAGAACAATTGTGATTCCCAGATCCCGTGTATTGCAACTTCCGGTTGTAAAAACATCCCCATAGACAAGCCCCAAAAGATTAAACATTGTTCTGCTGCTGCTGCTAGGATTGTAACTAGGACTCGCAAATACTGCCGAATAACTCCAGTCCTCATGGACCTTCATTTGCTTCTTATTTCATAAAAGGATAAGGCACAAAACCATCTCGATTACGTACAAATGTATGAATGGAATCGGTGGCAACGTCGTATTTCTTCCAGTTGATGCCGCTTTACACACCAACGAGGAATCCACGTTTCCTCAGACTCAAATAATATTGTCATTTTATTTATTTATTACGGTTTAATGACACATTAACAGCCAGGGTCAAATCATGTCGGTGACAGTTTTACGGATGGAGGAAGCCGGAGTACCTGGAGAGAACCACCGAACAACGACGAGCAGCTGTCAGCTCTCCAACATCGTAACTCTGAACTCTGCACCGCGGCACAGGCAGGGTTAGATTGGTTGAACACATGCGCACCATCGACGTGCAGTACGCCTTAGTACACAGCGTCATCGTGCCCCCGTGTAGGCTATCGGGGTGAAGTGTCTTGCCCAAGGACACAACGTGGGAGTACGAATCAGTCGCTGAAATGGTTTGCCATCCAACTACTAACCGCGCTCGACGTTGCTTAACTTCGGTGATCTGACGAGAACCGATTACCGCGACGCCACCGCACCCCCGAATATTGTCATACAGACTGCAAAATTAACCTCAGATGGTGCCGAATACAGCTTTCTCTGTTGCTGCCTCGGTTTCTGGAATTCCTTACCTAGTCACTTCTTTTCTTTGACGTAGTCAGAGTTTAAAACTCAAGTTCAAAAGTTCAAACATGTGAATTGAAAAATGCCTTTTTTAACCCTTTACCCAACGCAGACAATATCAAAATTCATTATTTTAAATATCATTTTTTATTTTTTTTCAAAAAATTTCAACAAAACCTTATCATGTGACCCCTCGTTGGAACGAGCTCGTTCCAACGTGGGGTCACATGATATGGTTTTGTTGAAATTCTTTTGAAAAATACTATTTTTTCAACTGCTGAATTTGCATATTGCGCGGGAGGATGCGGCAGAGACGTTGGGTAAAGGGTTAAACACATTACAATAACCATTACATGCCACAATAGCAAAACTGGCCAACGCTATTCACAAAAATCACCATTCAGTCGCTAGTCAGCGGTGACACTAAAGTATCTCCTGCCATTCAGTCGCCAATCAACAGCGATGCGAAAGTATCTCCTCCCATTCAATCGCTAGTCAACGGTGACGCTAAAATATCTCCTGACATCCAATCGCTAGTCAATTGTGTCGCTAAAATATCCCCTGCCATTCAATCGCCTATCAACGGTGACGCTAAAATATCTCCTCCCATTCAATCGCCAATATACAGTGACGCGAGAGTGTCTCCTCCCATTCAATCGCTAGTCAACGGTGACGCTAAAGTATCTCCTGCCAATCAACAGTGACGCGACAGTATCTCCTGCCATTCAATCGCTAGTCAGTGATGACGCTAAAGTATCTCCTGCCATTCAATCGCCAATCAACGGTGACGGAAAAGTATCTCTTCCCATTCAATCGCTAGTCAGTGGTGACGCTGAAGTATATCCTGCCATTTAATCGCTAGTGAGTAATGAAGCTACAGTATCTCCTGCCATTCAATCGCAAATCAACGGTGACGGAAGAGTATCTCTTCCCATTCAATCGCCAGTCAGTGGTGACGCTGAAGTATCTCCTGCCATTCAATGACCAACAGTGACGCGAGAGTGTCTCCTCCCATTCAGTCGCTAGTCAACCGTGAGGCTAAAGCATATTTTGCCATTCAATAGCTGGTCCACAGTGTCGCTAAAGTATCTCCTGCATTCAATTGCTATTCAACAACGGCACTAGATTATCTCCTGCTATTTAGTCGCTAGTCATCAGTGATGCTAAATTATCTCTTGATTTTCACATCATTTTGTGACGCACATCATTTGATATCAAAACAAGTGGTGGTAGAAGTTAAGGCGATCTGAATAAGTCATTAACGTTTTTAAACATAAAATGCAAAGAAAATATTTACAGAGTTTCAAATGGGTGCCGTCACACAGATTTGCATCCAATCTATTCAAGTTGATACCAGACGCCCATATTTCACATCCATATCAAGATAGACGTGATTAAAGTACGGCCGCCATGGACGGGTCACTTTCCACGTAGTGGGCAGTACTTCCACGGACGAAATAATAATAGATTGCAAACACTAATTGTAGGACTATTCATCAAAAATGTAATTGATGAAGCACCGGGTGCAACCCGGTGCTTCATTAATTGAAATTTTGTTAGTGAGGATTTTTATTACCTGGTAAACGCATGCGTGGACATCACTGCCCACGCGTGGATTACGACCAGTCCACGCATATAATACTTTTGAACCTTTATGTCTCTTATCAATTTGTGCTTTCTTTTTGCTCGAAATTTTATTCCAAGTTATGTGTATTCTTTCGCGTTTTCATACTTTTGATCATTGTATTATCTATATGAAATTTGGCCTCTCATTTAGTAAGTCGCTATACTAAATATTACATTCTTGGTTTTGCCTGTATGCATACAGCATTTATTTGTTTATACATGGTTTTCCAAATTGAATAGACAGTTATTTAGCTCCGCTGTTGACTCAGAGAAAGGAACTAAGTCGCCTGCGAATAAAAGTTGATTTTTTAAATGTTTTACCAATATCGTCATTTTTTTTTTAAAGTGTGGGTGAAATTATTCATCCCTGTCTGACACCAATAGTTTATCCTTTCAGGGGACCAATACCCACCAGCATCAGTGAACTGTATGCGCCCGATTTGTGCATAGAATCTAGAGTTTAGAGGGTGTCTCCACAGATATCAATATTGTTTTAATTTCTCAAACAAAATAGAGCAGTCGACTGAATCAAATGCCTTACGCAAGACTATGGAAACGGAATAAAGCATTTTCGCCCTTCCGGTCTTTATGTTTCCTGAAGCCGAACTGGTTCTCACTTATCAATTATTCTTTCCAGAAAGTCAGAGAGTCGTTTGTTAATTATTTTATTGAATAGCTTCCCAAATGAATTACTTTTGGCAATAGCTCTGGAATTGTTCGGATTATGTCGGTATCCCTCTTATGGATTTGTTTCAAAAGGGACACATTCCAACTTACTGGGTAGTGCATCGATTGCAGGACTATGTTCAAAAGTATCGTTGTATTATCAAGCATCATGGTAAGGCTAGTTTAAGTAATACAACCCGAATATTATCTTTACCGGAGGATTTTTTACACTTCATTTCATTCAAAGCTCCAAGACCCCCATTTACCTTATCTGATTATAATTTCTAGGGCTGTCGCGATTTTTAAATTTAGGAATCGATTAATCGTCGCAAATAATCGATAACAATCGATTAATCGTACCTAGATGACCCCCACCCCTCTCCCTCTCTTTGAAGTCGATAAAAATGAAGTTCAAGTCAGCTGACCTACCTCAAGTAAACAACGAAGACGATCAACTTTTAGGTACATTCAAAGCTTTGATGTTCTGAACTTTTGAACCGTCAGTGTAATAATCAAGACCGGTCGGCAGTTGCGATCTTCGCAACTGCCGACCGGTCTTGATTATTACACTGACGGTTCAAAGATTCAGAACATCAAAGCTTTGATGAATGTACCTGGAAGACAAATGCCTCCAAGGGCTTCTTGGGGTTTAACATCGATGTTCTTAAGTCAGTACCTTTAGAAACAATAGTTTTTTCATCAAATTTTCTTTTAATTATTAAACATCTAAAACGGGATACAATTTACCGATTATTCGACAACGAAAAATACTAATCGATTTCGCCGTGACCGATCAACAATCGATTAATCGATTGATCGTGACAGCACTAATAATTTCATTGGTAAATGATGTGGATTTGGGGAGTATTTGGTAGTACTAATTTAGGGAAGACATCAACGTTTCGGCAAAGCAATTTGACAAAGAAATTCACAGCTTCGTCTGGATCAACATCATTGTAATTCAGAGGCAGGCTGACCGTATGGTTCATCGGGAAAATTCCCGATGGTTCCCGATTGGGTGCCCCTTGGAGCCCCCAAGATTCATGTAGCCTAACACCTGTTGGAGCTTGAAATTTCGTGAAAACGCCCAACAGGCGAAATGGATGTGATTGCATAGAATGCCTGTATATTGAACTGTTCTCTACGTGGACTGCCATTGGCAGTCCGCATAGAGAACATTTCGATATACCGATATACCAGTAGTCTTGTCTTCCACTCATCGCCCAGATGCAAGGAAACAGCGTTTGTTACGACCCGTAATGTAATAAATGCCCATAATGTAATACCTACCCATAATGTAATACAAAAACGACCCATAATGTAATACGAACCCATAATGTAATAAAAAACGACCCATAATGTAATAAATGTAATAACGTGTAATAAATGTTAGGTACCCATAATGTAATAACATTTTTAAAAAATTAGATACAAATTACACTTTTCCAGGCCCGTAATGTAATAAAATTCTAAGTTTGATTTTTGTTTTTTCTCTTTACTCCAGCAGTGCGTTCGGCTACTTATGACACATCCTACGCCTTTATCAATGCTGTCAATGGCCCCTATGCCGTACACAGCCAACATGTGTGGGTGTGTTGGGATTATGATGGAGAGTATTCCGGGACCTGGGGCGGGTATACTCTGCTCTGAGTGGCAGGCATTATCCCTCTTCTATTTGTACCACCCGCGCAAACGTCTTCCTCAATAGCCTCTACTGCCCTGCCACAACCATATAGGTCTACCTTACCAGACATTCAGTAATTTTGATTCCAGGATGGTCATTTATAACTGCAATCATCATATTCGACCGGCTGTTCACTTGCACGAAAGCAATGTGGGTAGCAGGTTCCTACTGTTAATAAATGCAAGTAACTCTGCCCAAAGTTGCTGGGGCAAAGGGTGGAGTGGGTGCCGTGGGATTTGGGTGCACCAAGACTGGATAGTGGCGGGGGGGGGGGGGGGGTAGTGTGGGATACAAGGAAAAGATGGAACAGAAGCAAGACGTTGAGTCAAGCGGCGCAGAGGAATATCGGAAGGCGATATGGTAGGTGTACTGGTATTGGGATAGGGGATATCCTATAGCTCGATGGGATTTGGATTAGGCTACTTTCCTCCAAATTAAGCGTACGATCTATCCTCTGTCTCTCCAGTTTTCACTACCTGAACAAATTAGTCATTTCCCTGTACTGTACTACTATAAGTTTATGTCACACCCACCGCACCTGGAAACCAATGAGCCCGATCCCAGGATGACACTTAATAACGACCACATCATATTCCCGATCCTGTGATAACATGTGTCACACGGCCTTCCACTTAAACTACCTACAGTCATGGCAGTTCCTGGCTGTTGGCAGGGACTTCCTGCCAACCGCCTACTCTATCACATCGACTATTCGCGTGTTCATCTCCGCTATTGTGCCATCTTCTCCTAAGTTACACTCAAACAACATACATAGCTAGACACGAGGAGTAACATGGGCGTATCCGTTTGACCGGGTGTGTGACCTTGACCATCAAACCGGAAACCTTAAACCTGTGTATCGGCTCCTGCTGGGCTATTGTCCTGAAACTTGGTGTGTGGTTCGGGCGCCCAACAATTTCGCCACACCCGATGCCCGTCATGTTGACCTTCATATTCAAACCGTTGACCTTGAACCTGTATCTCGGTTCATGCTGGGCCGATTTTCGTGAAACTTGGTATGTGGGAGTAGTTCAGGACGCTCAATATATATATATATATATATATATATATAGAGAGAGAGAGAGAGAGAGAGAGAGAGAGAGAGAGAGAGAGGGAGAGAGAGAGAGAGAGCCCCGAACTACCCCCACATACCAAGTTTCACGCAAATCGGCCCAACATGAGCCGAGATATAGGTTCAAGGTCAACGGTGTGAATATCAATCAAGGTCACACATGACGGGCATCGGGTGTGGCAAAATTGTTGGGCGCCCGAACCACACACCAAGTTTCATAAAAATCGGCCCATACACAGGTTCAAGGTCACCGGATTGATGGTCAAGATCACACCTCACGGTCAAACGGATATGCCCATGTTACACCTGGTGTTTAGCTACGTATGTTGTTTGAGTGTAGCCTAGGAGAAGGTGGCACAATAGCGGGGATGAACACGCGAATAGTCGATGTGATAGAGTATGCGGTTGGCAGGAAGTTCCTGCCAACCGCCAGGAACTGTCAGGAAATGTAGGTGGTTTAAGTGGTAGTCCCCACAGCTCAGAAAATGCTGTGGAATGCTTTTCCAATCAACATAATCTCAAGAACCACCAAAACTACTCTCTATTATAGTTCTGCATTCGTCCTGTGCATACTATGAGTGATGCCACACCACTGGTGAAATTTATTTGAGAATGCAATCCCCTGAGCTCAATACAAAGAGGCTGCTTTGTACAACCAAGTGATGTGCACATTAACTCGACTCAGTTGCTGGTCACAGCCACAGGTGAACATGACATACTCTTAACCAATCTTCTCGCAAAGGTGGCCTGCGTGGATGATAGCAGTCTACAAGGCGTTTAACTTGCTTCGGTTCATATCAATTGAGGGTGTTCAATCTGTGGTGTGTTGAGGTTTTAGAAAAATAACACTGAGAGGAGTTGAAACCATTTCACTCAGGGCTGTCACTATTGAAACTGATACAATTTTTATTGAAAATGTAAGGTCTTTCTTGCTTGTGCGAAGTGCAAACTATTTGACTGGAAAGCATTTGATAATATTACTTGACACATGTGATCACAGGACCGGGAATATGATGTGGTCGTTATTAAGTGTGGTCCTGGGCTCGGGCTCATTGGTTTCAAGGTGCGGAGGGTGCGACATGAACTTATAGTAGTACAGTACAGGGAAATTACTAATTTGTTTAGGTAGTGAAAATTGGAGAGACAGAGGATAGATTGTACGCTTAATTTGGAGCAAAGTAGCCTAATCCAAATCCCATCGAGCTATAAGATATCCCCCATTCCAATACCAGTACACTCACCATATCGCCTCCCGATATTCCTCTGCGCCGGTCGACTCAACGTCTTGCTTCTGTTCTATCTTTTCCTTGTATCCCACACTATACGCCCCCACCCCACTATCCGGTTATTGTGCACCCAAACCCCACTGCACCCCACTACACCCTCTGCCTCAGCAACTTTGGCCAGAATTGCTTGCTCTTATTAACAGTATAGGAACCTGCTACCCGCATTGCTTTTATGCAAGTGAACAGCCGGTCGAATATGATGATTGCAGTTATAAATGACCATCCTGGAATCAAAATTATTGAATGTCTTGTAAGGTAGACCTATATGATTGTGGCAAGGCAGTAGAGGCTATCGAGGAAGTCGTTTGCGTGGGTGGTACAAATGGAAGAGGGATAATGCCTGTCACTCATAGCAGAGTATACCCGCCCCAGGTCCCGGAATACTCTCTATCGTAATCGCAACACACCCACACACGTTGGCTGTGTACGGCATAGGGGCCATTGGCAGCATTGATGAAGGCGCAGGATGTGTCATAAGTAGCCGAACGTACTGCTGGAGTAAAGAGAAAAAACAAAAATCAAGCTTAGAATTTTATTACATTACGGGCCTGGAAAAGTGTAATTTGTATCTAATTTTTTAAAATTTTTATTACATTATGGGTACCTAACATTTATTACACGTTATTACATTTATTACATTATGGGTCGTTTTTTATTACATTATGGGTTCGTATTACATTATGGGTCGTTTTTGTATTACATTATGGGTAGGTATAACATTATGGGCATTTATTACATTACGGGTCGTAACAAGCGTTCTTTTAATTTTTAATGAAATGTTCTCTATATGGACTGTCATTCATTTCGATATACCAACAAACTAGTCTGTCACCGATCGCTCAGATGCAAGGAAACAGCGTTCTTTTATTTTAAAAAATGAAAATTTTCTAGAGTTGGGCCAAACTATGGTCGGCTGTTGATACCATTCATATCGAATGAGTGGTGAAGGTGGTACAAAAATGCCATCGAAATTTCCTCTGTGTAAACTGTCATTAATCACTTGGATGCGAGGAAGCCTTGGTTCATTTCCCGGTAACTTTTCTTGGCCCAGTCCGCCCCTGTTGTAATTTGTCGATTTACGCGTTTTCAATAGTTTTATTACATTGAAAACATTCCATGATGTATTCACTTGGATATCCCACGCGAGAACCCCGGGAAGTTTGACAGTACTTGTTTACTGTGGTAAACAAGCACCGTTTTACTGATAAAATAGGACCCAGTCACTAATGCTTGGGGTACAAGTCCTCTAAACTTGGCAAAATGGGGCATAAACGATTCACTGACTTTGACCTTATTATTTATTTATTTATTGGTGTTTAAGGTCACATATTTCTGCACAGTGGCTAATTATGACCTCGAAAGTTTTACAGGTGGAGGAAGCCGGAGTACCCGGAGAGAACCACCGAGCAACAGCGAGGAACTGTCAGCTCCCCAACATACTAACTCCACACAAGCAGGGTTAGCATTGGCTGAAGACAGGTGCACCATCGACGTGCAGTACGCCTTAGTACACAACGTCACCGTGTCCCCACGTGGGCAGTGGAGGTGAAGTGTCTTGCCCAAGGACACAACGCGGTTGCCGCAGGTGGGATTCGAACCGAGGACCTCTCGGCTTGCAGCCTGCACCTCTCCCTACTGAGCCACCGCCCCCCCCCCCCTCCTTGACCTTATCTCGATGTGTGGTCACGCTTAGCCATTGTGCAGAAGTATGTGACCTTAAACACCAATAAATAAATAATTCACTTGGATGAGAGGTTTCTAGGCACAAGTGTGGGTAGTGTACCTCCGGCGTGCTGTAAACCTTAGAACACAGCGACTCCCTGCTTCCACTGCGGCAACCGGGTTGAAGTGTTGTAGCCAATGACAGATTGAAGATGGTGTCGGCCGTTCGATCCGAAGTCCTAACCAATTAGCTGTGGAGCTCCCATTGAATGTTCAATATACGCTCTGACATTCTTGTGTTTTTATTTCACAATCGGGGCGTTTTTGCACTGTTACGCAACTAAAGTTTACTGTATTTGGGCCCTTGTTCCGAATCCGTATCAAGGGCCCCTGATACGAGCGCGTGATTCTGCTGTTGCCAAAACAACGAGGAAGCTCATTTCCCTTTTTCAATGTTCTATTAGTGTTTGAAGACTCACATTCGCAAGCAGAGTTGCAGCTGTAAAACTCCTTCTATAGCCGGTTAACGGGATCCTTTTAAATATAATATACTTTACACCAAGAGAAACATTTAATTCATCAGTTATTACTGCAATTAACAAGCAAATTCACGTTGACAAAATACACGTTAGGTCAATGTCGCAAAAGCACAGTGAATCGCAGCGACAGGGAATTTCTCAAAAGCGTGATGTCATTCTATTTTTAAATTAGCGTTCTTTCACCCACTGCGAAAAAGAAATAGTTCCTATTAAAATATACTTTTAAGACATTTTGTGGTCAAGTATTGTGAGATAAATTTATCATCACCACAGTGTGTGTGTGTCCAGGAATTAAGATCAAGTCTCGTTGAAGGAACGGAATCGGGCCTTACGGGCTCGTCGAAATACGATTCCGTTCCTTCAACTAGACTTGAACCGAATTCCTGGACACACACACTGTTGTGATAATATATATATATATGGTTTGTGTGAGTCGCCGATGCACACAATACTTGAGTTGATACTGATAATATTTACTGTTATAAGGTGTAATATTCACAACTTGAAAAGCGGGGAGATTCGATTCGAGATTCGAATTGAAATCAGGTGTCTGCTTCGATTCGACCGGTAATTTGAGTTTCGCGGAGCCCGACCGTCCACGTATCAGTATTAGTCGCGATATATAATATCAAAAGAGCAGGCTGATGTCTAAGACAACAATACAGACGGAAGTGTAGTGCTGGAGAAATTATAGGGGTACAAAATCGCCTACACCACACCAACCCCATTATTATTATTGCACGCCTGTTCTGTGGAAGACTGTTGGACTTCTATGCTGGAGGTCCCGAGTTCGATCCCCGACCGGGACGACCCACGTTTTGTCCTTGGGCAAGGCACTTTATCCCGGTTGCCTACATGGGGCACGATGACGACGTGTACTAAGGCGATGGTGCACATGTCTTCAACTGCTGTAACTCTGCTTGAGTGGAGCTTGTACAGAGTTAGAATGTTGAGGAGCTGATAGTTGCTCGTCGATGCACTGTGGTTCTCTCCGGGTACTCCGGCTTCCTCCACCTGTAAAACTGTCTCGGTCGCGATTAGCCATTGTGCATAAGTATGTGACCTTAAACACCAATAATATAAATATATACACACCTGTTCTATGTAATCCCCATCTACAGCAACACTAAACCATGCGAAAAATGAAAATCTGTTCCGGACATATGTGTGGAACGGAAATCGTTGACGGACTATTTTTAAATAGAAGCGAAATTTCACTGGATTTTTTGTTTACAAATCGTGCAACGCAATTACTATTTGAATCGCCTGCGATAGCTAAAAATCGTCCCCTGAGTTCCAATGTGTTCTATGTGCCAGTAGGCATAAAGAGCCCATTGGAAATCTTGGGGCGAAACAGCAGGCACATAGAACACACTGGAACCCAGGAGACGAAATAGTAACACGGGTACACCTCGCAAATTTGGAGGCGATAAAATGTATTCTTTTTGTTGATAGTTGTCAAATGAATTGCAGATTGTCCTTCTAATAGGCGTATAATAAACACAGAATGGCCTCGAGTGTTATCCTCAGAAGTGCCATATCGATTAACCCATTCACGCGCGTGTGTCGTTCTGTGTATTTCAGAGCCTCGGAACACCTGGAGACATCCACTGACACTACACAAATACAGTTTGTCCGCGAAGCACGTGGTCCAAAACTTTTATTAATATATTTCTACATGTATAAATGACAACAATCCAGAAGAAACTGTCAGGCTTGGATCATCATACTGTTAAAACTAGAAGTCCTGTCATGAAATGCGCACAAATCGCACGTCGATCTGCGCGTTAATCTACGCGTTAGGCCCATAGATAGGCTATCAAATTCTGTACATATGGCCTGTGCACAAGCAATGTTTCAGCCAATGGACCTCCGAGTAACCCGGAGGTCCATTGACAGAAACATTGCCTGTGTTTGCAGTGAGTAGCCAGGAGAACCTGTCGTGCTTTGGGTGCCCATCGATATGGGAATTGCGCCCAATTCCTACGCGCAATTAAGCCTAGGTAAGCGCACAGTTCATGACAGGACTTCTAGTTTTTACTGTAGGTTGTCAAGCCGCCTGCACCCCCATTATTCACAAGCCTTGGGGCATCCACCTCACCCCACCCCATTCCACCCAAACCCCACCCCATTCCACCAAAATCGCCTATATCCCCACCACCCCCATTAATTACGAGCCTCTAAACACCTGGAGCTTGCCGAGAACGACACATTTCACGATTTTGGTGCCTGTTTCATTGTCATTACCTAATTTTGTATTTTACTGAATTCCAGTGTCCCTGTTGCCGTATCTCGTTGCCATCCCAGTTGGGCTTATACTAGTGGGCCTACTGGCAGTGTGTATCTATTACAAGAGACTGAAAACGAAGAAGAAAAAAGGATTGACTATCGGGCGTCGGTTTACAATGGACGAAAATGCATACGCAAAACCGGAAGAGAAAGAAATTTACGACGAAATAAAGGATGAGGACGTGTATTCTGATGCTCAGATAGCTGCGAAGAAAGATACTGGATACATTGACATCTTACCTGGAGATGAGTCACGTGACAACATGGACAACGAGCGAGTTAACAGTAACACTGTACCAGATGACTCTAATACTTACAGGGGGACCAGTCAGCGGGCTGGAACAACTTCTAATATTCGCAATCCTGCGTTCATAAGCTCTGTATATGACAGGGACGGCTATCTTACTAGTGGTAATGTAAACCAGCCTGCGGGGGGATATGGCAGACCACAGCCTCACTATAGTCATAGTAATCAGCGGCCGGGCTATTTTTAGAAAACAGGATCTACTTTGATTCATTGGCGAAAAAGACACCAGCGACGTAGATGTAGCCTACACTGCAAATGCAAAAAATATAGGTTCTCTTTAGAACCTTGTCCCTGAGATGGTACCAGTTTAGTTTAAACAGTATTTATTTCAAATCAAATAAATTTACCAAGATTAGCATTCAATTTTAACAGAATATTACATGAACTGAAGTAGATTCAGCAGTAAACTTGGAGCTTATTCAACGCAGTCGCCAAACATTTTGAAACAAAGGAGATATGAACAGTTGGCATATCGAACCAGTTTTGGTTCTGTATAGAACCAAAACTGGTTCGATATGCCAACTGTTCCTGTCTCCTTTTCTTAATAATGATTTGAGACAACCTCGTATAAGCTCTAAACTTACGGCTGAAACCTCCTCAATTTATGTTTAATTATGTTAATATTTAATGTTAATCTTTATAAATTTATTTGATTTGAAATAAATACTGTTTAAACAGAACTGGTTCCATCTCAGGGACAAGATTAGAACCAGTTTTGGTTCTAGAGAGAACCTATATTTTTTGCAGTGTAGGAGTGGGGGGATGGAACCGGGAAATTTTAATTTAGATGATGGGTGGAGTTCCGTCGGAATATTTATTACACAACGATGGGACATACATGTTAAAATAATTGTCAGCTACGAATTAGGGTCAAAGAGATTATACCCGGTATCATTGAACCCTCTATACGCTGAAGTCGATATATCCAAATCTCAAACTTCATTTTTTTTTCTTTTAATGCAGCTAGAAAATTAACGAATTCAGTGTTGTTTGACAGATCTCATGGAGCTTATGGAGCTCTGCCAAGCAGTATTGAATTGGTTGAATTCCGAGTGGTAAAACAGCTGCTTGAAATTTCGGTATCTTGACATCTGTTTATTTATCGGTGTTGAACCCTTTGAACCCTGGTGGTATCTTCCATTTCAGTTCAACGGCAGTAACTGGAAGAGCCCATATTCATTAATTGGGGGTAGACCAATTAATATTTTCAACGTGCAGCCCTGGCTTTTGTGCCGGAAAACATCCTGTAAATAAATCGTAGCAACGGAAACAAATTGAGCCCCAGTTCCAACTTAGAGTCACATACTTTTTTCCCCTAACCGTTTGGTCACAGTTCGTTTGCAACTACACTTCCTTCCAGGGGGATGACAGGTAGACAGCCAATCTGGCTATGTCACCCCTACAGTATACTATTTACTAAACTTATGAAATATACCGGTATGAATTTGTAACCATTATTTATGTATACTGTGAATAAATTGTCTATCTGAATCTGATAAGTTACTTAACCCAGATTGCCTACATGGGGGCACGATGACGCTGTGTACCAAGGCGTACTGCACGTCGATGGTGCGCATGTCTTCAACCAATCTAACCCTGTGTCGCGGTGCAGAGTTCAGAGTTACGATGTTGGAGAGCTGACAGCTGCACGTCGTTGCTCGGTGGTTCTCTCCGGGTACTCCGGCTTCCCCCACCCGTAAAACTGTCACCGGCACGATATGACCCTGGCTGTTAATGTGTCGTTAAACAATAAAAAGAAAAAAAAATCTGATAAGTTTTGGCAGGATCATTATACGAGTTGCTATTGCAGAAGAGCCAGTTTTAATATCAACATTTAGAAGAGAAATAGGTTGCGAATTTCTAACGTTCAATTTAGATTTTCTTTCTTTTGGAATACATGTTACAGTAGAATCCTCTTAATTGAATATCCAGTTTGCCAGTGAAAATTATTCAATTAACAGGAGTATACAATTAACAGGGATTTAGTCAGTTTCTTGTGTTCTGGAGGTAAACTGAGCATTTATTCTATTATAGAGCTCTGTCAAACAAGACATAATAGAATAAATGCCTGTATTGGATGTAGTGAGGCCAAAAAGGTTGATAAATAAGGGGTATTTGGTGCGTGTAACAGTAATGTTTTCGACATATTACAAAAATGTATATACAATTAACAGGAGTTTACTCTACAGCCCATATGCAATTAACAGATCAAATTTGTTCTGAAGGTATGGTAAATGGTTTTGTGTTTGAAAATTATATTCAATTAACAGGGATATACAATTAAGAGATATCCAATCAAGTGGGCTCCACTGTATTATACCTTGTCTTTGTGTAACTGAGAATGTACCGTTTTCGTAACCAGCATTTAGAGACGGACAAAAAAAGACCGAAATCATTCCAGAAATATTTGTAAATTCGGGCGTAAATCCATCCGAGTCGGGCGATTTATTACATTTCGTGTTTTTTAAAGCTGATAAGCATTCAGAAGCTGTCGATGGACCATCCAGTAAAATAATGTCTTCGACATCAAGTTTTCTTAAAAACGGTTTATTGTTATCGTAAAACGTGTCATCTGTATATAATGAACTGTATAGATTTTTATAAAAACGTTTTTGTTCTTATTTGTTTGTCTCGTATGTTTGAGGGAAGGTGCCGGACCTCGGAAGTGACGTCATGTCACGTCACTTAGTGGCGCCATGTTGAGTTGTCATGGTAACCCGCGTGAGCGGCCATGTTGTGACGTTATCCCAATAGTGATACGTGGCGTGAGTGCGCATGCGCAGGGCGTGTTGTTAAGGTGATACGTGTTTCCGTTGTCCATTTTGTATACTGGAGGCCGCCATCTTGGTTTCTATGGTAGCACGTGGTTGCTATGTGACCCAAAGGCTTACAAGAAGACAGGGGTATATTCGGAGGATGCGTTCGATTGAATCGGAGTAAATCTAATTACCACAAACAACCCGACAAGTTGTACTATTTCGAAATCTTTCAGAAGTCTCTGCTTCTATCTATCTATGTAATAGTTTTTGTCTACCTGACCATGTTCCTTTCTCCTGGAGTATACTCCAGTAGCGTAGAAGAGCCTATTAGCTGGAACAGCTTTGCTTATTGTTACTATATTTAGTTTTTTGGTCTATTCTTGTTAGTCCTGACCCTATTCCTAGTACTCTTGTTGTTTCATTTATCTAGATCATTTATATAAATTATAACTAACCAATCAGATTGCTTGATTTCCTCTAATCTGTATGCAAAGTTATATCCCCTTATTACAATGAAGTTTTATCCGAGTCTCATTTCGTCTATATCCAATGGCCACGTCCCATGCAATCCCTTATTGTGAAACGCCTCTGGTTATGGAATCCCTTTTTGTCGTATGAGGCCTTGAGTGCTATGCAAAAGCCCTCAGTGGGGCCTAATTTACTATCCCTCATAGCCTTATTGAATTTAGAGGTCATGAGGGCTATGAAAAAGCCCTCAATGAGGTCTAATTTACTATGACTCTTAGCCTCATTTCTGTATTTGAGGATACCTATGACCTGGTATTGTATTATTCGAGGATACCTATCGAGGATACCTTTTGGAGAATCCCTTTTTTGTCGTATGAGGCCATGAGGACCATGAGTAATCCCTCAATGAGGTCTAATGTTGTCTTACCAACCGCTTCCATCTTGTCGCCAAAGCTCCAGGGTCACTACTGTTCTATGGTCTATCTGTCCTGTCATCAGCTTCTACAGCAGTCTTATTCCATTGCGGCCTTGTACCAGTACTATTGACTAAACTACCAGCAATTACTCCCTGGCTATACCTTCGCCCAGGCCTTCAAAATGTTCAATCAGATTTTCCCTGTTTACATATAAGGCATTCCGTAATTGAGATTCCTAGCCGTGAACATATGGATTCCGTGTTTTTACATCAACACTCATTTTTTTTCATTTTTTTCATTTTTTGTCTCAAAAACAAAGCTTATGGCCCCTCATTGGAACGAGCTTGTCGAGCTCGTTCCAAAGAGGGGTCGTAACCTATGTTTTGGAGACAAAAAATGAAAAAATAATGAAAAATAATTGGCGATTTTTGTGAATAGCGCTGACCAGTTTTTGTCGCTAATTTGGGTAAAGGGTTAATTTATTTTCTATATATGTTTCAGAGTTTTGATATTTTCGTTCCATATGAGATTGTTTTACCGTGTATCATTAATTCTAGTGTTTCCCCCAAAAGCTGATAATTTATAGAGAGTTTAACATTATGTGGGTTGTTGGATATATCACTTTTACTGTTTATTCTGTATTGTTCTATTATTTCAAAAGAGGTTTTACCAACAACAGTCGGGGGCGCTTAATATACTGTTATTAAATTTCCAAAGTCCTCTAACCTTTTCTTGTTTTATATATTTGAGTACGATGGATAGAGGAGAGTGATCTGAACGGTAACTAGGCTCGGTGTCGGTTGACTGAACTAGGTCATACAGGTGAGAAGTTATTAAGTAATAATCCAATCGCGCAGATTTATGATTCGGACCTCTCCACGTGAACAGAACAGAACAGAATTTTATTCGAAGACTGCAGTTAGATGCAAGTACTAGCAGGGTTACCCGGCGTTGCTCGGGCTGAGGAGAGTATTCTCCCCATACATAATTATAGAGAGGACTTGTGTTTAAAAACATACAGACATTGAGTGGATAAGACAAACAATGAGTAAATGTAACAAGTAATTTGTTTTTGAGCCATCAATTCCTCCACATACACACACACATATATACATGGACATGGACCCATATATCTTTTTGAATATATACAAACATACATACATACCTGCATGCATACACACATCACACACACGTGTATTAATATTCGTATACATATATATACTTAATGATCCATCTTGTTGGGCGTTATGTTTCGTATGTAGGTCACTGGTTGCTGAAAAGGTGAATTTATCGGACAAATAGCATCATTAGCGAAACACAGGGCAATCTGCATTAGGTTTACTCCTTATATATATATATATATATATATATATATATATATATATATATATATATATATATATATATATATATATATATCGTCAGTTTCTACAATCTAAGCAGCGCTGCATACGACGGACGTTTGATGCGCACCCACGGGTTTGTCGTAAAGTCTTTTCTTGGATAACTGTTTGGGGTGTACAGGTTTTAGTTGATTGTCGAGTTCGTTCCATATGGATGGTAATTTATGTTTTGGCAGGTTTGCACTGAAACGTTTTCTAGATGGATTATGTTGTCTTTATACGTCATTCAGACCAAAAAATTCCCTGTTATTAGATACACATTTTTCGGACTTTACATTGTTTTTATTTTTGTATTTATTGGAATAGGGGCGATAGTCCATTGTGACATTCCAATCACCACCACTTATTATAGAAGTGCTCCCTACGTTTTCTATTTTATCAAAAAATGGTGATAAAAATCGGGTGAGTCATTGCTTGGGACATATACCACTGCAATTGTTAGATAGTTATCCTGACCAACGGTGTATAGTATAATGAAGTTTCCAGCAGTGTTATAAATCTCATTTTTTTATCTCATGTTTGAATATGTTTCTGAACAGTATAAAATGTAGTAATACAAAGGAGAGGAAGAGAGAGAGAGATGCAGACGGACGGACGGACGGACGGACAGATAAAGTTTTGGTAAAACATTGTAATGCTTGAGTTTGTCGTTTTTAAAAGAAACTCTCCAAACGGCTGCGACGGGTGTTAAAAATGTCTGTGGTTGTGTTCCCAAGTAACTTGATTGTTGGAGTAGAAATTTTTGAAAATGTCGCTTTCTGTTTTGAACCTATAAATCTTTCCATCTATAGCACCACGAGTTTATAAAATCTGGTGTTGCGTGAGCTTTCTGTAGGAGCTGGTAATTAACTCTTTGAACTCTAGCGGCCGTTTTTTTCTGGCCAGGAACATGATACGTCATAACGTCATTAAATAGGTGGCTGTTCAGTAAATGTGTGGGGTAGACCAGTCAATATTTTCAACGTGCAGCCCGAAGGCTGCACGTTGAAAATATTGATTGGTCTACCCCAGCTAATGAATATGGACTCTTCTAAATTCTGACACTTAACTGGCATGGAAGATACCACTAGAGTTCAAAGGGATAAATTTGGATACATCCTCGGTAATGCTCATTCCAGTATTTTAATGTTTTTTCGTGTTTGTTTGCGCTGACTTAGTACGTTGGGGAGTCGAAGCAGACAGTTGCTTGTCGTTGTTAGGTGGTTCTCTCCGGGTACTCCGGCTTCCCCCATCCGTAAAACTGTCCGACACGAGGTAACCCGGGCTGTCGAAAGTGTCGTTAAATCCCAATAAATAAATAAATAAATAAATAAATAAATAAATAAATAAATAAATAAATAAATAAATATTATGAAGGGGATGTCGATGTTTAGGACGACCCGAACATAATACATGGTTCTAGCATCGATTTCCAACGCTGTGGACTAACTGCGATTTGAATGAATTTGTTAACTATCGTCCCTAAATGACGTTGTCGGATAATGAACGTTAATGAAAGAAAAGGTCGCTTTTTTCGATAGTATTGTGGACAAACTGCGATTTGAATTACCCCGAGTCGCCATGTGTTTTGGTCAATCTCTAGTTGTAATGAACACCAGCTACCAGAGGCCTAAATGTGTTTAGTATTGAGTGTAGTTTGCCATTTCAGTTCTGAAATGCGAACTGGCAACGACAACACAGCCTCAAAACTGTTTCCGAGAAGTTGTTAGAATGAAGTGAAAATTCACTATAACTTACGTGAACAGTGTGGAATTTTACCGGACGTGATTCATATCAGTCTCCACAACATAGAAGAGTTCATGGAATAAGGTGGAGATAACCTGTTTATCGACAGAGCCCATATCGTCATGACAATAGAATTTTGATAAAGTTATCCCTCTTGAAATTATTAGCGAGGAAATGCTAATTAAAGAACAAGTAGTTATTGAGAAAACCCATATGATATTAGTAGAAGATAACGTTTAGTTTCCTTTTGTTACTTTGAATAAACAAAAACAACAGGCCCATGGGCGGAAACAGGGGGGGGGGGGGGGTGGATAGGGTTGATTTCCACCCCCCCCCCCCTTGATATTTGAAAGGGGAGACAAGTAAGTTTTAAAAGTCAAATTCAACCTGTATTGAAATTATCTTTGCACGAGGAGTTCTCGCGACTAGACACCATCGAATAACGATTGGTACAGTGTATGGTCTGTAGTCTGTACCTCATTGAGGTACAGACTACAGACCATACATTGTACCAATCGTAGTCAACATAAATGTCGATTCATCAACGAAAATAGTCTGATACAGGTTATTTGGATGATCAAGTGCAACCTATTTGACTTGAATCATGTTGCGATCCGTGGAAATGTAGTGTAAAATCGGTCATTTACGAAGCATTAAATAGCCTCCAGTGCAGAAGGAAATGCATCCAGAATGCGTCTCCCGCGATCAAAATTTCAAAAAGTTTCCGGGAGAGGACCCCCGACTCCCCCGTCCACTGAGATCGCTCTATTTTCATGACGATATAAGCTCTATCGATAAACAGGTTATCCCCACCTGATTCCATGAACTCTTCTACGCTGTGGAGGCTAACAGGAATTACTTCCGGTTGTTGTGCGAAATGCGTGGCTTTTATAGCAAGCTAATTGGAAGTAACTAGTTTATAGATAACCCATCATTAAGAATATCTATCAGTATTTCACCAACCAACTCCAATATCCACTTTGACTTTTTGTTTAGGAGTTTGTAAATGTTTATTCTTCCCAGGAAAAGTCAGATCTCAAACCCTCGCTCCCCTCCCCCTCCCCCTCCCCCTAGACTTTTATATTAATAGAAAGGCCGGGGTTGTATTATATATTACAATGCGCACACTGTTGACATAATGGACAGAAAAAAATTACAGAACATCAAATGGAATTGTCACGCCCATTTTCAAGCAGACTTTATTCCTTTCAACTATATTTTTGGAAAGGCAAATACAATTTGATTGTGATAAAGCTGATATTTTTTGTCTGATGTATGGTCTAAGAAAACTAAGAATGTACATAAAAGTGCGTTATTAATGTGTTAAAGCTTGATTTCGTGGGTTGCGATAATTACGCTGACCAAAATGTGCAACGCAATGTTATGTGTAATAATCTTTAGCACAATGCATGTGGAATGATACTTTTTCTATCTTTTATGCCCCACCCCCCTCCCACCCCATGACGCATGTGAGACAACTGCCTTGTTAGCAGGCATACTCAGCTTTCCACTTCAGCTCACTGTTGGAGGGGTAGGAGGTCGGTAGCGTTGCGGTAACCGGTTCTCGTAAGATCACTGAAGTTAAGCAACGTCGAGCCCGGTTAATCACTGGATGGGTGACCATCTGAGCCATCAATTCGGACTCCCAGTTTGTGTCCTTTGGCAAGGCACTTAACCTGATTGTCCACACGGGGGCACGATGACGCCATGTACTAAGGCGTTCTGCACGTCGATGATACGCATGTCTTCAACCAATCTAACCCTGCCTGTGCTGCAGTGCAGAGTTACGGTGATGGAGAGCTGGCAGCTGCTCGTCGTTGCTCGGTGTTTCTCTCCGAGTACTCCGGCTTTCTCCACCCGTAAAACTTTCACAGTCATCATTCGCCATTGTGCACAAGTATATGAGCTTCAACACTAATAAATAAATACTTCAGCTGACTGGTTCAAGTGGACGGTTATCTCCCCTTATCGACTTTTCCTTGTCGACTTTGAGAAGCCATCAGCTAAATGCTTCACTGATAATTGGCTAAGGTGTAAAGAAAGTAATCGGGTTATACAGAATTTTGGAAATCAAAGGAGCAAAAGTCAAGACTTGTGTCTTATAGATATTTTTACTAGACAACAGACTCAAGATTATATTTTCCAAATAAATGCACTCCCTTGTCATCTGTCAAACCAAAAGGCGAACATGCATGTAATGGCCAAAAGTAAATGAAAACACTGTTTTAAAACATTTTTGGCATGATTGCACTGGAGAAAACAGGGCATTTTATAAGTGACGGGGGAACAAAGCTCAGATGGTAAATTGGCATCATTCAACAATCACGATAAAGAAAATATATTGAACTTTCCGATAGCATTCGCTTCCATAATGTAACTTTTGAACATTTTATTTAATCTTAGGAATTGTGGTACATTCCCATCTCCGTAATGTTAATTTCCATTTCCCGAAACGACAATTTCAGGGGAGATAATCAGACCGTTTTTCCACTAATTTGATGTTAAAAGCTGGATACGCATGGATAGACCTGCATAAATAATGCATGTGAATGTTAGTTTTTCTGTCTTTTACGTCCCGCCCCATTACCCGGGTGATGGACAACTTCCTTGTTAGCAGGCCATCAGGGGCCAATACTATAAAACTTTTACAATTGTATTGTCTAACATTGTATTTTCTAGTTATGACTTTAAATGGGTTAAAATGAACCATCAGCATTTTCAAAGATCTGGCAATTTGCCTGTTGGCAAATTACCAGATCTTTTTAAATGATAATGATTCATTTTAGGCAGTTATATTAATAGGTAGAAAATACAATTCTAGAAAATACAATTGTAAAAGTTTTTTAGTATTGGCCGCCGGACAGACATGCATAAAGACAGACAAACGTGCTCTACTAAGATCTCGAACCAAATCAGGAGTAACTTCACCGATGTTAAGCAACGTCGAGCCCGGTTAGTCCTTGTATGAGTGGCCGTCAGAGCGATCGTTTCGGACTCCCGCGTTGTGTCCTTGGGCAAGGCACTTAACCCCGATTGTCCACATGGGGGCACGATGACGCCGTGTACTAAGGCGTACTGCAAGTCGATGGTGCGCAGGTCTTCAACCAATGTAACCCTGATTGTGCTGCAGTGCGGAGTTACGATGTTGGGGAGCTGGTAGCTGCTCGTCGTTGCTCGGTGGTTCTCTCCAGGTACTCTGGCTTCCTCCACCCGTACAAACTGTCACCGACGCGATACGACCTTGGATAAATAAATGAGGAGTAATTCGAGTATGACAAACATGTATATTACCTGCTTTTTTCGGTTATAAAATTTTTCTGTATTCGAAGTTATGGATTTGCAGTATTGTGTTACCTATAATTTCCTTGTAAAATAAAATCATTGTATAGTTCATAGTTGTATGTTATTTATTTATTTATTTATTGGTGTTTAAGGTCACATACTTATGCACAATGGCTAATCGTGACCGTGACAGTTTTACGGGTGGAGGAAGCCGGAGTACCCGGAGAGAACCACCGAGCAACGACGAGCAGCTGTCAGCTCTCCAACATCGTAACTCTGAACTCTGCACCGCAGCACAGGCAGGGTTAGATTGGTTGAAGACATGTACACCATCGACGTGCAGTACGCCTCAGTACACAGCGTCATCGTGCCCCCATGTAGGCAATCGGGGTGAAGTGTCTTGCCCAAGGACACAACGCGGTTGCCGCAGGTGGGATTCGAACCGAGGACCTCTCGGCTTGCAGCCTGCACCTCTACCAACCGAGCCACCGCGCCCCTAGTTGTATGTTTGTGATGCGCTTAACCCTTTAAACTTTATTGGTAGCTACCATGTCAGTTAATTGGAAGAACTTGGAAGAGTCCATATTCGTCATTTGGGGTAGACCAATCAATATTTTCAACGTGCAGCCTCGGGGCTGCACGTTGAAAATATTGATTTGTCTACCCCCACATTTACTGAACAGCCATCACATTTAATGACGTTATGACGTATCATATTCCTGGCCGGAAAAGCGGCCGTTAGTGTTCAAAGGATTAACCCGTATAATATCGGCAGCACCGAGGATTGCAAAGTGTTGAAAAGCCGCAAAAACATGTAAACAATCCATCTTGATGATTAAAAAATGGAAATCTTTTACTTGAGTGTATTCGTTATGTGAAGTGTTTTTTTTCCGAACACGGATTTAATTGCATGCCGAGAGACTGACAAGTCGAATCGTATTCGGTTTGTCCGTTTGTTTATCCACCCAACTGCATCAAACCTCATTAAACCTTACTTAACACGAAAGGCAGACGACACTTGCAACGAAAATTCTTGAATAACTATTTGCTTTTCAATTCTTGCGTCAAAAACATAGTTTATGACCATCGCTGCAACAAGCTCGTTCCAGTGAGGTGTCATGAGTTTTTGGTTTTGAAACAAAAAAAATGAGAAATAATGAAAATTGAATGGTGATTTTCGTACATAACGCTGGCTTGTTTTGGCCGTTACGTTGGGGGTATGGGTTAAGCATTTACCAATCTAATAGTGAAAATCGTCCATGGCTAGGAGTGTGTCCGGTGCTGAGATAACTCTAAACTTAATTTTTGTTAATCTAGTATGATCACCGTATTAGTCATCGAGTTAAAGAGACGAATTTTCGTTAGTTACTTACTGGACACAAGAGACCGGAGGTGATTTATGACTTCGAAAGACAACTCTCCCCCATCCCTCCGCTATTTCAAGACAGCTGTAACGCGGTGGCTGTTATAAATCACTGTTTTATTTTAGGGATGTAATGTACGAAGCTTTTAAATGAAAACCCCGATGTAGTACAAAACGAACAAAAAATATTTTAAAATACCCAATGGTCAGTGGAGGCACCGGGGATGGTGGCCTGATTCCTTCATTGTGGGCTTGTCAGAAAATACCTTAGCATCCCGACCGGGAAGCACAAACCCTTATATCAGGGAAATCCTGGCGCCATCACAGGTATAGTCAAAACTATCGAAGCAGAGAACTGTCTCCTAGCCCCACCCCCACCCCCGAAAATATGACGGCGTATGTACGCGTGGCATATACTCAACAGACTACGACGTAACTACGCTATAATACGGTATAGATTTGATCTCTTACGGCGAAACTACGCCGAGAGAAGTCGTATGTTTGCCCCATTTATGGATTCTCTTAGCCATAGTACCGCGTACATTCGACTTACTGTGGCATTTATTTGCCATATTAGGGAGTATGTTCGCTCTATTGTCACGTATATAGGACATTTGGGATGTTTGTTAAGTCACTATCATGGCGATGCGTGGTTCTATGGTGCACGCGCAGCGCGTGTTGCTTGTTTCATGGAGCATGTCATGTTTCTTTCCATGGTGGGGCGTGATCACTTTAGGGCCAAGTCAAGAAAAACAGTCGGGCTGTGATTCGGAGGGATGTTGGTTCGAATTACCGAAAACGATCCGACAATGTAGTTTTTTGGGGATGTTGAGTTTAATGAGTTTGTATTTGATGCCGTTGTGCCAGTCTGAATCGAAAGCTTTTTCTACGTCCAGCAGAACGGGTTTGCTTCCCTCCACTTATGTAGCATCCACAATCTACTATTCGCATTTGTCCAATTTAGTTTCAATTGTTTCAAACTTGGCATATTTTTCGTTCGTCGTGTGACAGCAAGCCTCTCTCATAGTAGTTGTTAACAAGTTGTCTCCATTGTTTATTTAAGCTCCATTCACTAAGTTATTAAAGCATCTCATTAAGACCCAGTGAAAGATTACTTTAATCTTTATATTAAGTAAATTTATTTTAACTTGATCACAAGTAAGAATTCATCTGACGTATCATTCACACTTCTGACCTCAGAGCGTGAACACCTTGATTGAAATTATGGAAAACCTGGAATTACCAGCTCGTCTCAATACAGCCATCTCAGGTCTGGGCGTCTCTTGCCCATCTTCTGGACTATCCAGGAAATGGGCAAGAGCGTCCATCTGAACCTGGAATTTAACCCTTTACCCAACGTAACGGTCATAACCGGCCAGCATTATTCTAAAAAATCTACAATTAATTTTCATTATTTTTTCATTTTTTGTCTCAAAAACATAGGTTATGATCCCTCGTTGGAACGAGCTCGTCGAGCTCGTTCCAACGAGGGGTCATAACCTATGTTTTTGAGTCAAAGAATGAAAAAAATAGTTATTCAAGAATTTCTCTTGCAAGTGTCGTCTTATTTTCATGTTAGGTAAAGGGTTAAAGTAGAAGCACAAGAAAACACCAAAACACCACCCTCCTCGGGGAGAGGTAGTACCTTTGATGAGAGGATCCCATCTCACACTGGTCCTCACCCGAGAAGGTCAGGAGGCCCTGAAGAGAAATAGAACAAAGAAGAGCCCGTCCACCAAGCGGAGGGATTCCCGACGCTTGGAGGCTTTCTTGGAGGAGGAGAAGAAGAAGAAGAGAGAGAAGAGTGAGGAAAAGGAGGAACCAGAGACAGTCACCAGTTCCGCTCCCACTCCAACAGAGACACCCATCTTGCCCCCAGCTCCACAGCTGGAGACGATAGATAAGGAAAGTCCTGTGGAGACTGAGATTGAATTGGAAGCTGCCTTCTCGCCACTTCCGGACCCCCACTCTCCTCTCCCTTCGGAACCAAAAAACCTGGACCAGGACCTGGAAGCCATCCGACTGGAAAACAATAAATTCCGAGCAGAGAGGGAAAGAACATGTCTAGAACTATCAGCAAAAATAAAAGAAATACAAGAAATGGCAACACTGGCAACACAAAAAGCACCTCCAAGTAGAACAGAAAATGATCACAGCCCTCCATCTCCAGACACACCAACAGCTACAAACATCATATCACCATCACAGCCAACACCGCTCAAGAAAAAGACCAAGAAACACAAACGCCGTTAACCTTATCCCTTTCCTTTTCTTCCTCTAACACGCCCAGACATGATGCAGAACGAAAACGTTACTAGGGACATTACGATACAGGGTCGAAAGGGGCTTTCCCCCACACCGTCCCAGCGCGCCTTCGGCGCGCTAGAATCATTCTTTTAGCTTTAGCTTAAGAATTCAGTTATAGTTTGGATTTCCAAACTATTACTTTGCTTCATATTATTGGGAAATCCCAGAAGCTATTGCAGTAGTACTGTTCGGATATCCAACAAGTCCACTTGTTAATTATCCCCGCATTTTAAAAAATGCGGGGATATTGTCATGATCTCCGTCCGTACGTCCGTACGTCCGTACGGCTGTACGTCCGTACGTCCGTACTTCCGTACGTCCGGTTTTGTAATTCGAAACGCTGTAACTTTCTACAGTTGTTCGATAGGGTCTGTGCAACCCAAAAATACAACTTTTAAATTTTTGTGCCACCAGGTGGCTTCTGTGGAGCCACTTAAAAATGCGTTATTTTTTCACTTTTTTGCTGAATAGTCCCAGCCTATGTAATTCGGAGTTCTAAATTTACACTAGGGTGTTGCTAAATGATCTGTAGATATGTAGGAAGGTTTCGGATTTTTCGGGTGCCACGTGGCTGTGCCACCGTTGCCACTTTTGTGATTTCTTAGACCGTTTGTGGCGAAAGGCTCCTAGGGTATGTAATTCGAAATGCTAAAACCATGCTCAAATGTTGCAGTAGGGTCTGTAGATGCGCATGAATGTTTCGGATTTTTCAGGTGCCACGTGGCTGTACCACCGTTGCCACTTTTATGTTTTCTTAGATCGTTTCCGGCGAAAGGCTCCTAGGGTATGTAATTCGAAATGCTAAAACCATGCTCAAATGTTGCAGTGGGGTCTGTAGAAGCACACGAAGGTTTCGGATTTTTCAGGTGCCACGTGGCTGTGCCACCGTTGCCACTTTTGTGTTTTCTGAGACCGTTTCCGCTGAAAGGCTCCTAGGGTATGTAATTCGAAACGCTAAAACCATGCTCAAATGTTGCAGTGGGGTCTGTAGATGCGCACGAAAGTTTTGGATTTTTCAGCTGCCACGTGGCTGTGCCACCGTTGCCACTTTTGTGTTTTCTTAGACCGTTTCCGGTGAAAGGCTCCTAGGGTATGTAATTCAAAACACTAAAACCATGCTCAAATGTTGCAGTAGGGTCTGTAGATGTGTACGAAGGTTTCAGATTTTTCAGGTGCCACGTGGCTGTGCCACCGTTGCCACTTTTGTGTTTTCTGAGACCGTTTCCGCTGAAAGGCTCCTAGGGTATGTAATTCGAAACGCTAAAACCATGCTCAAATGTTGCAGTGGGGTCTGTAGATGCGCACGAAAGTTTTGGATTTTTCAGCTGCCACGTGGCTGTGCCACCGTTGCCACTTTCGTGTTTTCTTAGACCGTTTCCAGGGAAAGGCTCCTAGGGTATGTAATTTGAAATGCTAAATCCATGCTCAAATGTTGCAGTAGGGTCTGTAGATGCGCACGAAGGTTTCGGATTTTTCAGGTGCCACATGGCTGTGCCACTATTGCCACTTTCATGTTTTCTTAGACCGTTTCTGACGAAAGGCTCCTAGAGTATGTAATTCGAAATGCTAAAAGCATGCTCAGATGTTGCAGTAGGGTCTGTGGATTGCAGGAAGGTTCGGATTTTTTGGGTGCCATGTGGCTGTACCACTGTTGCCACTTTCGTGTTTTCTTAGACCGTTTCGAGCGAAAGGCTCCTGGTGTATGTAATTCGAAATGCTAAAGCCATGCTCAAATGTTGCAGTGGGGTCTGTAGATGCGCACGAAGGTTTAAGATTTTTCAGCTGTGCCACCGTTGCCACTTTCGTGTTTTCTGAGACCCTTTCCGGTGAAAGGCTCCTAGGGTATGTAATTCGAAACGCTAAAACCATGCTCAAATGTTTCAGTGGCGTCTGTAGATGCGCACGAAGGTTTCAGATTTTTCAGCTGCCTAGTGGCTGTGCTGTTGCCACTTTCACATTTTCTTAGACCGTTCCCGGCGAAAGGCTCCTAGGGTATGTAATTCGAAATTCTAAAACCATGCTCAAATGTTGCAGTAGGGTCTGTAGATGCACACGAAGGTTTGGGATTTTTGGGGTGCCACGTGGCTGTGCCACCGTTGCCTCTTCCATGTTCTCTTAGACCATTTCCGGCGAAAGGTTCCTACAGTATGTATTTCGAAATGGTAAAACCATGCTCAAATGTTGCAGTAGGGTCTGTAGATGTGCACAAAGATTTCGGATTTTTCAGGTGCCACGTGGCTGTGCCACCTTTGCCACTTTCGTGTTTTCTTAGACCGTTTCCGGCGAAAGGCTCCTAGAGTATGTAATTCGAAACGCTAAAACCATGCTGAGATGTTGCAGTAGAGTCTGTAAATGCACAGGAAGGTTTTGGGTTGTTTGGGTGCTACGTGGCTGTGTCACCGTTGCCACTTTTGTGTTTTCTTAGACCGTTTCCGGCGAAAGGCTCCTAGGGTATGTAATTGGAAATGCTAAACGCATGCTCAAATGTTGCAGTAAGGTCTGTAGATGCGTACAAAGGTTTCAGATTTTTCAGATGCCACGTGGCGGTGCCACCGTTTTTCTTTCATGTTTTCTTAGATCATTTCCGGCGAAAAGCTCCCAGAGAATGTAATTTGAAATGCTAAAACTATGCTCAAATGTTGCAGTAGGGTCTGTAGATGTGCACGAAGGTTTCAGATTTTTGGGGTGCCACCTTTGCCACTTTCTTGTTTTCTTAGACCGTTTCTGGCGAAAGGCTCCCAGTGTACATGTATGTAATTCGTAACGCTAAAACCATGCTCAAATGTTGCAGTGGAGTCTGTAGGTGCTCACGAAGCTGTGTCACCTGTGCCACTCAATATGATTTTAGTGTGTCATATAATACATTTCATCTTTGTATCAAGCATTCATACAAAGTCAAGGATGCAAATGCGGGGATACACTATAGTGTGCTTTGCACACAAGTGACACCATCTAGTTGTTTATTGCTGTTATACATTGGAATACCAGATTTACTATTAAATTGTTGTCATCTTTAATTAATCTCCGAGTCATCAGTTGAACGCCATTGTTTCATGGCAGATACCAACGTTTATTCCCCACGGTTATAGTGCTAAGGGGGATTGTATAGTGGACAACAGCAGCGGTCAATGTTTCTATGACATCGCGTGCGCATCATGACGTCAAAAACCCAACCATTTCTTGGGTACCCTTTCAAGAAACCCACCTTTCCCATCATGTCTTATATCTGCTCCACCAAAGGTCCGTGTAATAAGGGGCGTTTGGGTACATGCTATACTACTTACGTATCAATCTAGCCCGGTAAGAAAGTACCCGGTTACTAGCTAGAGTGAATTGATATCTAAGACTCAGTCCGACTGGCAAAATTATTGGGGGCGACGCCCCCGAAACCAATCTTTTGTCACACGCATGCTTATCTCGCAAACATAATGCCTGCTTTTAAAATATTGATCCCATGTAAATAAAATGTTTGACAGGGGTTATCATTGAAATGGTTCAATTCCTACCTGTATTTTGGGGAAAATTGAAATTCCCTTGTTTTGACAACAGTGCACAGAGGGTTAACGAAATTGGAGAATCGCAATTAGAGCGTTCACTTCATTAACGTGTTGTGGGAACACGGGGAAGTATAGAAGTGCTTGTTTACTGCTGTAAACGCGTTTTATTTTTCTCCAAAATGAAGGTGCCTGGTAGCCAATACCTGGAGTGACAATCCTTCAATGTGGACAACGCAGGTATTAAAAGGTAGCTAAACTTGATTTGTATTTTTTTTGTGCTCATTGTGCAAACATAGATGCAGAATGTAACTTAACCCTTTGAACTCTAGTGGTATCTTCCATGCCAGTTCAATGGCATCAATTAGAAGAGTCCATATTCATTATTTGGGGTAGACCAATCAATATTTTCAACGTGCAGCCTCGGGGCTGCACGTTGAAAATATTGATTGGTCAACCCCACACATTTACTGAACAGCCATCTTTTTTTAATGACGTTATGACGTATCGTGTTCCTGGACGGAAAAACGGCCGCTAGGGTCCAAAGGTTTAACACCAGTGAATAAACAATAAACAAAATATTTCTCTATTAGTATTCACCTATCTTTATGTTCCAATAAGAATAAAATCCTAGCCCTCATATTGTTTTCCGATTACGGCTCCGTGAGCATATGTTACCGCCTGTCGTCACCACGCGAAATATATTAAACGAGGCTGCCCATTTCGCAGTAATTTCGTCAACGGTGTGACCGATTGCAAACCGATTAATTTTTCTAGATGTTTCACACCTGCTGCAGACGATGTTCCGGGTGAAGAGTTGTTGTGTAACAGGAGGAGAGATACGTTGTAGAGCCTGGGTTCGAACCGTCGACCTCTAGCACACAAAAGCGACCGATTTACCACGAGACTAAGAGATCCGGACCAACAAGGCTGGTTGGTAAATGGCCTTTATACCTCGACCGCTACACTACTCTCCCCTTCTTTTCAGATTCAACACGTGAATCTCCCCCAGGTTCCTCCCCCAGAGCGGTCTAAACGCTCGCAGTGCCACCTACTGCTGAAGATCGGACGAGCCCCCAAATGTAACCGGAGGAGAGATAAATGTGGGAGCCGAGGTTTTAACCGTCGACCTCTATCTAGCACACAAATAGACTGATTTATCACGAGACAAAGAGATCCCGACCAACTAGGCTGGTTGGTAAATGACCTTTATACCTCGACCGCTACACTACTCTTTCCTTCTTTTTGAGATTCACCCACCGTGGATCTCACCCCAGACTCAACCTCGGAGCGCTCGAAACATCCACCATGCTTCACCACAGCGTCCACAACGCCGCCAACTGCTGAGGATCGGACGAGCCCCCATATGTAACAGGAGGAGAGATGTGTGTGGGAGCCGGGGTTCGAACCGTCGACTTCTAGTACACAAAGCGACCGATTTACAACGAGACTAAAAGATCCGGACAACCAGACTGGTTGGTAAATGGCCTTTATACCTCGATCTCTACAGTTGTTTAAATAACAAATCGATTTACGATTTGGTACTAGGATGGAGCGACCTCGACCATTATCTGATTAATTGAGTATTCATCCAGTGAAGTCGTGGGGTACACAAGCGGTTTATCTACCAAACTCGTTATCGTTACAAGTTGCCATGTTCATTTCATGGGGGGTTTTGGTTTTGGGCTGGGTCTTATTAAAACATATACGTTATTGTGATAAATTGACGTTAACATGGTCTCAGGTGTGCTGGTTGGACCTTATGTTCAACCTCGATACTCTGCGTCTTGGTTGAATATAAACCTCAAAGCTCATTCCATGTTACCATCAATTTATCACAGTAACTTATAACGTTGCAATTGAACTAAAATCCTCACCCTCTGATTATTCAAGAGCTCGCGTGGTTTTTTCTATGTTTACATCTACAACAGCATAATTATGTTACCGTTGATGTCGAAATATTCGAAATGAGATTGCCTGTCTCGTAAATATTTCACCAACGGGGTGAGTTGTAAACCGATTCATGTTTCTATATTTTTCAAACGTGCAGCTGACGATGCTCTGAGTGAAGTGTTATTTAAATTACAAAGCGGTTTATGATTTGAACTAGGATAGGGTGACCTCGACCTTATCTGATATACTGATTATTTGCTCAGTGACGTCGTGGGGCACACGGGGGGTGGGGAGGTTATTTACTAAACGTGTTATCGTTAAACGTTGCCTGGTTCATTTCATGATGTGGCTTTTGAGACATGGTTAGATTGCTATTGGAACATATATCGTCGGCTGAGTGCTAGAATATTCTATGTCCCATAGGGGACATAGAACATTCTAGCACTCAGCCGACGATATGTTAGTGTGATGAACTGACGGTAACATGGTCTGAGGTTTGCGGCTCGGAGCGTATGTTCAACCTTCTCGCGAACATAAACTCCGAACCGCATACCTCAAATCATGCTACCGCCAATTCATCACCATAACACCAAACTATTAAAGATATGATTTTTATCAGGTATTTCTCCCTAATTTCATGGTTACAAGGGAACCAACTTAACTGGATTTGTATTGACCAGATCTGTCGTTTTAAAAAACCCCAGGGGCGTGACTAATGCCTACCTGGGAAAGGGTTGAGGAGGGCGACTGCCCCATGGTATAATATAATATATTATTTTTTTTTATTTATTGATGTTTAAGGTCACATATTTCTGCACAATGGCTAATCATGACCACGACAGTTTTACGAGTGGAGGAAGCCGGAGTACCCGGGGAGAACCACCGAGCAACGACGAACAACTGTCAGCTCCCCAACATCGTAACTCCACACAAGCAGGGTTAGCATTGATTGAAGACAAGTGCGTCATCGACGTGCAATACGCCTTAGTACACAATGCCACCGTGCTCCCACGTGGGCATTGGGGTGAAGTGTCTTGCCCAAGGACGCAACGCGGTTGCCGCGGGTGTGATTTGAACCGAGGACCTCTCGGCTTACAGCTTGTACCTCTACAAACTGAGCCACCGCGCCCCTTTTCAGTATGATAAGCAACCCTGTTACATTGGCCTTTTTGCAATTCAAATCATTAGAAGTTGGTAACCTTTAAAAGCCTACACCCGACTATGTCTAACTTTGAGGTCCCTGAACAGGAACATTAACATACAATAAAGAAAAGGTCCCAAGGAAAATTGTCAAATTAACTTGATAGTGGTTTCTAGTCAAGTCTTGGCTTCCTCAATAGGCAGCCATGGCTTGGCTAGAAATCACTGCAAAGCCACTAGACTAACTAGAGGTACTGTGAGAAAACTCACAAAGTGATAACCCCCGCGCCTGAAATGCATAAGTTAGATTATCTCCCCTTGGAAATGTCAGAACAGAATTATATTGCTTCATGCACATCTTCATATGGAGTTCTTCCATTGAATAAAGTTTCATGAAAATTCTTCAAACGGTTTAGGAGGAGCTGCGTTTACAAGGATGGACAGACGGACAGACGGACGGACAGACGGACGGACGCTCCAACATTTCGGGTTTATGGGCTACCAAAAAAACATTTTGTATGTCCAAAACCTTATTTTACCCAGAACCCCACCCCTCCACCCTAGAACTTATATTTAACCCTAACCCCACCCCTCCACCCAAAAAACACACCCTAACCCTAACCCTACCCCACCCTGACCCTAAACCCTAAAAGCCCACCCCAGACCCTAACCCCCACCCACCCCCGGGACCTAACCCCCCAACCTTAAGCCCTACTCTGGGGCTACCCCTAACCCTAACCCCACCCCACCCCACCCCTGACGCAACCCCATCCTAGCCAAACCAATAGGATTAGGAGCTATTTTTCGGTTTAGGGTCTACTAAAACTAAAACCCCACCCCTGACCCCAACCCTAACCCCCGGGACCTAACCCTCCCCAACCTTAAGCACTACGCTGGGGCTACCCCTAACCCTAACCCCACCCCACTCCTAACCCTAACAGTACCTTAATTTGAAGGTAGCCCCTAACAATAATATCCCCTAAACCCCCAATGTTGGCCCGGACAGACGGACGGACAGGGTGATTCCTATATAACCCCCCCCCCCCCCCAACTTTGTTTTCGGGGGGTATAACAAGATGGGTTGAATCGTAAAAATTTCGGGGAAATTGCCAAAATCCTTAAGGTTTAGTAGAGACTCAGGACATGTTTTCATTGGATTTAGAGACTGCGGTGGCTCAGTGGTTACGGAACTGGACTTCAAGCCGAATGTTCCACGGTCCAATCTATAATAGGAATAGCTGGATGTGTCCTTGGGCAAGGCACTTAATCACGATTACCTACGTGGGGGCACGGTGGCGCTGTGTACTAAGGCGTACTGCACGTCGATGATACACTTGTCTTCAACCAATCCTGACCCTGCTCGTGTGGAGTTCTTGTGTTGGGGGCATGACAGTTGCTCACCGCTGTTCGGCGATTTTATCCGGGTACTCCGGCTTCCTCCACCCGTAAAACTGTTCGGGACGAGGATATTTAACTCTGATAAATAAGCTGTTTTTCTATTCAAACTGAACCCAGTAACTATGGCTTTGGTAGAAGTCTTCTGAAGTGTGCTGCATAATTATAAACCATTTGCTAAACTTGACTTCATACTTGTAATGTGTTTCGGTCCTGATATTGCCATAGATGTTAAAAGTTACCTTAATCACCAATAAATACCAATGGCGGATCCTGGATTCTGCGTTTAAGGGACCGCGACATTTTTTATCATGGGTGCTGCGAAGGATCATCCGTTACGCGTAGCCGTGAGTTGGGGGTGAGTACGAGAGGGGGTATTGCCATCTGGTGGGCGATGACCGGGGACTTTCCGGGCAATATTCTGGAAAATGGATGATCAGCGTGGCCACTCGATGGCTTCATGCGCATGACCACTATGTTTTCCCAGCCAAAATATTCCCACAGTTTTGTTTAGGTTTATTCAAATTTTGAAAAGTGAAAGTCATTTTATAAAGGCTCGCGGGAGAATAAAAGTTGTAAGCATTAACTTTGGTAATACCTACGACAACATAAAGACATCCACATCCTGTGATTGTGGATGTCAATGTGTTCTCGACATGGTATTTTCCGAGATAACACATGGACACCCCTACCTATGGTAGGGGTGTCCATGTGTTATCGGTAGGCAGTACCCCATACTCTGATCTCGGTGCTTGTGAAAAAAATACAGGTGGCGCCCCTCTGGATCCTCTTATGAATAACAGGGCTCAACTGTACGTCAATAAAAAGCAAATAATATTTATTTATTGTAGTTCAGCGACATTTTCGACAGCCAGCGTCACCTCGCGTCGGACAGCTTTATGGGTGGAGGAAGCCGGAGTACACGGAGAGAACCACCGAGTAGCGGTGAGCAACTGCATGGCTCCTCAACGTACTAACTCCACACAAGCAGGGTTAACATTGGTCGAAGACAGGTACACCATCGACGTGCATTACCCCTTAGTACACAGCGTCACTGTTTCCCCATGTGGGCAATCGGGATTAAGTACCTTGCCCAAGGACAGAGAACTGTTACCCCTGGCGGGGATAGAACCGTGGACCTCACGTTTTGAGGTTTAATGACGTAACCAGTGATCCACGGCGTTCCCAAGCAAATTATAAACATAGTGTTGCGAAGGGTTATCGTTTGATGTCAATTGGCCAATTTTTTCACCATCGTTATGACAATCACCGTTTTTTATTGAACATGAAAGTCTCAGGTTTCTTACCAAATAGAATAATGGCGTCTGAAAACTTGAGTGAACAATACGTTTTTATTGAGTTAATTTAACATTGTAAGTAAGTGCGTCGGTGTGGATTTCAAGGATGACATTTCACATTGTCTCGTGAACTCTATAGTACCAGAGCAGGATAATGAAGGGACCTTTCTCTCGAGATATCTTTGGGAAATTGTAGATCGCCTTCAACAGCCAATCTTAATGCTTGGACTCAAATATTTGGGGACCTTGGAGACCGTGTAAGTTTTAACTGGTTGAGTGCTGGAAGCCCATATTTGGGCTTTATTCTGCTGTGCACGTACCACAGCTTGAAGGCTTCATTTCCCGTGGATGTGTTTCTTATTATCTTTTAGTTGGCATCATGTCGTCTGCAAGGATTTGTCTTGCTACAATTTATGGGAGAGTGCCTGCACTCTCCAATGAATTGTTTCAAGGCAAACACATGTGAACAGATTTTGATGACCAAACATAATTTAGCATACTACCAGTTAAAGGATATATGAGGATTGTTTTTAATCATACTCCATCCATTTCGTCTAGTAACATACAAAATTGTAGCCAGAGAATTACAGTGTTCTAAGTGTCATTTTTCATTTTTCGAGAACACGAGGGTCAAAGATTTGGACATCTGACATTTATACATCCTTTGCGGTAGAATAATGAAATTTTCTACGTCATTTGGTGCGAATATCTGCTACTCCATTTTGAAATATTATTAAGATTGATCTCTTTTTTGATGCCAAACGGGGGATGATGAATTTGGAAACAGAACATCTGAATACAACGTGTGTTGTAGTTTGTTTACAAACATACTGTTTCATTTCTGGACATTATAAATTATTGTGATGAGTTGACTGTAACATGGTCTGAGGTTTGCGGCTCGGAGCTTATGTTCAACCGAGACGCGTCGCGTCTCGGTTGAACATACGCCCCGAGCCGCAAACCTCAGACTTTGTTACCGTCAGTTCATCACAATAACATATATGTTCCAATAAGACACTACCCATAGCCCAAAACCTACATTGTGAAACACGAGAGGCTTATTTACTAAACTTGCGATCGTTAAAAGTTGCCTTGTTCAAGGCAACTTTTAACGATCACAGGTCTAGTAAATAAACCTCCCGTGTACCCCATGACGGCACTGGATAAATAATCAATAAACCAGATGGAGAGTGCGGTGGCTCAGTAGGTAGAGGTGCAGGCTGCAAGCCGAGAGGTCCTCGGTTCGAATCCCACCTGCGGCAACCGCGTTGTGTCCTTGGGCAAGACACTTCATCTCCATTGCCCGCGTGGGGGCACGATGACGCCGTGTACTATGGCGTACTGCACGTCGATGGTACGCATGTCTTCAACCAATCTAACCCTGCCTGTGCTGCAGTGCGGAGTTACGATGTTGGGGAGCTGGCAGCTGTTCGTCGTTGCTCGGTGGTTCTCTCCGGGTACTCCGGCTTCCTCCACCTGTAAAACTGTCACGGTCATGGTGAGCCATTGTGCATAAATATGTGACCTTAAACATCAATAACATCAATAAACCAGATAAACTCATTCCATCTCATTTCAAATCGTTAATCGGTTTGTAATTTAAACAACACTTTGTCCGGAACACCGTCTGCTGCACGTGTGAAAAATCCAGAAAAAATAAAGCGGCTTGCTAGTCGCTCCGTTGATGAAGCAATTTCGAAATGGGCGACGTCATTTCAAATATTTCGAGTTGTGACGTCAGACGGTAACATTTGCTACTGGAGCCGTAAACATAAAAGAAACAACACCAGCTCTTATCCAATCAAAGAGCGAGGATTTTACTCTTATTGGAACATAGAACATTTTTTTCGAACACTTTATTCTAAAAGAAAGAATATTGCTATAGTTTAGTGGGTTTAAGACAGCGTTTCATTAAACTACATGGATAACAAACATATTCTGCCACTTTTTAACAACTGACCATTCAATGTTTTGCATTCACCAGCCCTCTGGGAGGAAGGTGGACGCTCTGGAAAAGATTTTGACTGTTTAAAAATACAGCTTTAAAATAAAAGACCTCTTAAAAAATCATACTATAACCTCAATTATATTACACCATGCATGGGGTAATATAACTGAGGTTACATGTATATACTACTCAAAGTTTGCTAAGCACCAAATATTTGACACATCATTGTGAAATTTGCTTGTGACATATTTGCGATATTTTTGGTGGATATGATTGAGGAATGTATTGAGATGGTCCCCAGTGTTTACATTAGCCCTCTTGACAGGCAGACTTTTCGTGACAGTCATGGAAAGCTTGTACCTCTTGAGTTCATGATGTTTTCGTTCGTGTACTGTCTGCATGTACATGACATGTGTAGGGTGTTGAATCTTCACTTCAGCACAAACCCTTGTGATTTAATGACTAAATATGGCAAATGCAAATGTAAGAAGACATTTCTCTGAAGAAGAAATGTGGCGGGCTGTAGGGATGGTGGAGCAAGGGGCTACCCATCCATCGTCAGGTTGGTAAAGCCCTTGATGTGCACCATACGGTGATCACCAGAGGCTGGGCTAGATTTCAGCAGTATGGCACACAGGTAAGACGACATGGTGGTGGCAGAGACAGGGCAACATCTGCAGCTGAAGACCGTTTTTTGATATTTCAGGCCCGTAGGAACCGCTTTGACACAGCAACCCAGCTTCGCAGTGACCTTCAGAATGCATCTGGGGTAAATGTTTCGACGTAGACTATCCGGGCAAGGTTGCACGAAGGTGGTCTCTGATCGAGAAGACCATGTATTCGCATTCTACTGTCCCAGAACCACCGCCAAGTATGATATGAATGGGCCATGGACCACGTTGGATGAACCAGAGAAGACTGGGACCTGTCATTTTTACATATGAGTCAAGGTACTGCCTAGACCACACAGATAGGCGTTCTAGGATATGGAGAAGACAGGAGAGCGATTCCATGCAGCCAACATTGCTGAGCGTGACCGCTATGGTGAGGGGGGGGGGGGGTCAGTCATAGTCTGGGGCGGCATCAGCAGGGATGGACGTACAGAGCTCTTTGTCCTTGACACTGGTATATTGACTGCACAGCGGTATATTGATGAGATCCTGGATGCCCACGTCAGATTGTATGCTGGTGCAGTGGGTGATATATTCATTCTGATTGACGGTAATGCCCGTCCTCGCGTTGTCCATGCTGTCTGGGAGTACCGACAGAGGGAGGGGATTGAGCGTATGGACAGGCCAGCAAGATCCCTCAATCCAATCGAACATGTCTGAAATGAGTTGCAGGTTGCAATTTCAGCCCGTCCAGTCTAGCCAAGAATGTCCAGGGGCCTGGTTCCATGCTTGTCCAAGAATAGAACAACATCCCACAAAGGACCACCAGGAACCTGATTGGGAGCATGAGAAGGCGTTGTCAAGCTGTAATTAACAATAATGGGTCTCATACACGACACTGAACCCATACCAGTTCGCTCCGTCAACTTTTTGGCAAATTGAAAAATTTCCTCTTTTACCAATAATATCCATTTTCCATGGTTATCATATTCAAAAGCTAAAAAATAAGGTCAAACCCAAATAAAATCTTAATTTCTGTACTTAAATCATTAAAGATGTAATTAAATAAAAAAATATATACACTTTTCATTACAATATTTCAACTAAAATATAAAACAGGTAGTTGGATATACTTGGTGCTTAGCAAACTTTGAGTTGTATAGTATGATTTACCTGGCTTGTGGTAAACAGTGGTATCTCAAGATTTATGTTCTCTTTCAAAAATACAACTGTTAACTGAAATGATATATTTTGAATTTGAAAAAAAATCGCAGTATAGACTCAATTATATTGTCGCATCCATACGATAATATAACTGAAGTTATAGTATGGATATACGTGGCCTCTATAAAAGACCTCACCTGTCGTAAAAGTAATATCGTAAAAAATACATGCTACACAAGGGGGGGGGGGGGGGGTGGGGCACTAAAAATTTGCAAGACGTGACGTCCTATTTTTTATTCGGCTCCTTTTTACACCTACCCACCCACTACGTGCAAATTTTCTACTATCGTTCTCAGACACCCACCCCAACTCTCCCATTAAAATCCAAAATAAGCTTATAAACTTAGTAGGTACAGCTGTCTTTAGGGGGTTTCCATAATGTTCTTAACCCTTTACCCAATGTAACGGCCAAACCCGGCCAGCGCTATTCTCAAAAATCGCCAATTAACTTTTATTTTTTTTCATTTTTTGTCTCAAAAACATAGGTTATGACCCCTCATTGGAACGAGCTCGTCGTTTTTTGGCAAGTGTCGTCTGCTTTTCATGTTAGGTAAAGGGTTAAACTGGTACCACCAATTTAAACCTCTGTGGGCCGCTGTGGGCCCCAATCTACAAATGACAAGCTGTTCATTATCAGGCTTGGCCAGAGCAGGTGTACATATACGGGAACAAATTTTCATTTGAATTGTTCCCAAAATATTGTCTGCACATTTTCTACATTTCTAACAAGACACCCACCCCCTATTAACGTGTGACATTTTCCCAGTTTAAGCCCAATATTCTCACATATAAAGCCTCCTGATGTTGTATTTATGTTAAGAGTGTGATGTACAACATCATCTTTAAGGTTTGAAACACAAATGATCGTATATATTAGCTGATATATTGATATAGTTTTAAAAAATTAAAAAAATTGCACAAGTTGGAAATGCACATTTTTGGCGCACTCAAGAGACCCACCCACCCACCCCCACGTCACGTCTTGCAAATTTCTGGTAGCCTCCCCCTGTGCTACATTAGTTATTCTGTTTAAAATCTCTGCCCACCCTATCAGTAAACAAAAAGAAAAAAATAGAAACGATGACGCTGCTCTTGAGCATATTATACAACATATCATAAAAGAAGAAGACATGCTGTGGTACTCAATAGTTGGACAGAAACATTATTTTTGCCAATACAAAGCTTTTTCCACGAATTCAAAAAGTGGTGTGTAGTGGATTGCGGCTGCCCACGCTATAATACGGGAGTTACGAGTTTGTTTGGGTTTTTTTTTGTCCGGACAGGCATTATCAGCTTACAGACATATTATGAGCTTAATTGAAAATATTATGAGGTAAATGTCCAAAATATGATTAAAATATGAAACTTATGAGGCTAGTAGCGATTTTTCGGGGTTTATATTAAGGTTTAGGGTCAGTTCAGGGTTGGAGTTGGAGTTAGTTTTAGTTGCTATCAAGCATTACGTTGGGGATGTAACCATGTCTATACCCTCCCCCCTCCCCCCCTCCTCCCCACAAAAAAAAAAAATTACCGAAAAAACGAGGTTTTAACCGTTGTCCGAACGAATTAGAATAATCAATTTTTCCGTAAAAACTTAAGCCCACAACTCCCATTTTTAAGAGTGCGTCCGCCCGACCGACCGTCCGCCCTGCTCTGGGGCTACCCCTAACCCTAACCCCCACCCCACCCCTGACCCAACCTCACCCTAGCCAAACCAATAGGATTAGGAGCTATTTTTCGGTTTAGGGGCTACTAAAACTAAAACCCCACTCCTGACCCCAACCCTACCCCCCCGGGACCTAACCCTCCCCAACCTTAAGCCCTACTCTGGGGCTACCCCTAACCCTAACCCCACCCCACTCCTAACCCTAACACTACCTTAATTTGGAGGTAGCCCCTAATTATAATATCCCCTAAACCTCCAATGTTGGCCCGTCCATACGTACGTCTGTCTGTCCGTCCGCACTCATATTCTATACGCGTTATAACTTCAACATTACTGGTCAGATTTCGATGAAATTCCATACATATGTTCACTATCATGAGGTCTTTAACCCTTTACCCAACGTAACGGCCAAAAATCGCCATTTAATTCTCAATATTTTTTTTTTCATTTTTTGTCTCTAAAACATAGGTTATGACCCCTCATTGGAACGAGCTCGTTCCAATGAGGGGTCATAACCTATGTTGTTGAGACAAAAAATGAAAATAATAGTTATTCAAGAAGTGTCGTCTGCTTTTCGTGTTAGGTAAAGGGTTAAGTAACATCAACAGTTTTGGTGTTGGAATATTTGTTTTGTGAATTATGACCCTTTCCACACACAAAAATAGGGTAATCTTTGTTTGTCCGCCTTTTATCTCAGGTTTCGCTTATTAGCATTGAAATTTGGAATGAAGATTGTTTATGGAAAAAGAGTTCAAATAAGTCTCTAATAATATTTCTTACTTTTTTAATTCTTTTTTTAGACTTATCCCCCTTTTTAACTTCGAAAATTCGCTGTTTGCCTCATAAAAGAGCCATTTTTTGTCTGTTCGCTCGTCTTTCAGGTTTGCGTTATCAGAATTCAATGACATTTGGAATGAAGATTGTTTATGGGAAAGGCTTTCCAATGAGCTACGTCCCTGCAGTAAAACAAAGAAAATACAAGCAAATCACCTCCCCATATTGGCATTATGTCTTTGTTCTATAAGGTTTGGGTTATCAGATTTCAGTGCAATTAGGAATGAAGATTGTTTATGGGAAAGGCTTTCAAATGAATCATGCCCCTGAGGTAAAACGAAGAAAATAGATGCAAATCACCTCCACGCATTTGGCAGGTCATTGTTCTACATCTCTTATGTGAATGGTTTGAATGTCATTAGACTTCCGTAACAGGTGTTGCTGGCCTTCACAATTATCGTGCAGTAGAACAAAGACAATAATTTTGTTGTTTGCCTTGTTAAATGTCCAATTGTTTTGTCTGTTCGCCTCGTATCTCTGGTTTGGGATTAGTGGCTCTCACTGAAATTTGGAATTAAGATTGTTTTGGGGAATAGTGTCACAGTATCTGTTTTATTGTTTGGCGGTATGCACCGTGGGGGTATCCTCCAGGTCGTGGCCCCCTCTCGTTAATTTTATTTAATATTAATTTTTTAAATGCCATTAAATTTGAAGTTTATCTCTTCTATATTTTATATTTTAAAAACAACACATTGTTGTGTGAGGTACACGAAATTTAGATTAACTAATTTTACTGTTTTATCTTCTTGAGCTGTGGAAGTCCCATCAAATATTGACATAAATTACGACCTAATATTTTGAAAACAGCCTTTAAAAAAAAATTGACCTAAACCTAAAACCTGGTTGATTTACATATAAACCAAAATTCACTAAGTTGATTTAGGTTGTCTTTAAGCCAATTAATTTTAGAGTGTATGTGTTCCCTTTTCTTTTCAATTTAGTTCTTTAAAAAATCTACAAATCTAACAGTAATTCAACAAAAAATCAACCAAAGTTTCTCGTGTTTTGACATCAATCAGTCTATATAGACAGAACGCGATGTGTGTTTGAATCGGTGGGTGTTTTACATAACTCGTTGGAATGGCGTAGTCATATTTCGCGAGAGCCTACGGCTCTCGCGAAATATGATTACGCCATTCCAACGAGTTGTGTAAAACACCCACCGATTCAAACACACATCGCGTTCTGTGTGTATTACACAACCCATGCATTAAAATTCATTTAAATAAACAAATTTAATTCCGATGTTTAAACCCAAAGGTAAAGAGTCTGTTTGTTCTGACTGAAGCAGTACTGATAAAATGGATCGATAAAAAATCAAAACAACCTTTTCGGAACCAGTGCCTGTTGAAATTCGTTAAGCTGTTTCTCTTCGGCTGGTGCCCATTTACGCCTAACCATTTGGTGGCTATTACTGTTAGTAAAAATATAAGTACAAATTTGTTCAGATTTGCAAAACAGCTGGGAGAAACATTTTTAAAAGAAGTTCGAAGCATGTCAAGAGGTACGAAGATTTACCGAAATAAAGTTGACCAATTTAGATATAACGGATCCACAAAACGAGACGGTTATGGGACTGGGTTAATGTTCAGGTTGGAAATGACTGGGTTTTTTTTTTAAATATTATCTCATTTTTGGTTAACTAATTTTTTGTGAACCGATTTTATTTTGCTTTGGACGTTTTTATTTTCACACTATGCGACAGACTGTCGATAACTGTTTAACGAAATTTGGAAACTTTTGGAAGCGAAACTAATGACTCGATGGGAAAGGAACTTGTATGAACGGTGCTGGTAAAAAAGTTCCGGCTTGTACATCACCCATTGGATACTGATTCATTTATGTCATAGCGGCTATTCCGTTAAATACAAGGGTTTAAAGTTGAATGGATGTGTAATAAAAACACAATACTTGCATCTGCAGTGCTAAAAGTATAACTTTTAACTGGTATTACTTTACCATGAAACAACACAATATTTGAACAGTAAATTTTACTACACTACTTGCAAAGCATGAAAATAAAAATAAACTGTAGATTAGATATGTGTGGGTGTGGGTGGGTGGGTTTGGGTGGGTGGGTGGGTTCTGGGTGGGTGGGTGGGTGTGTGGGGTTGGGTGGGTTTGTGGGTCTTTGTGTGTGCGTGGGTTTTGTTGTAGAGTATCTGTTTATGCGTAAATAGGATAATGTGTCGTTTCTATCGAAATTTTCAAAACTACCTAATTAATTATAAACCATTTTATTGTACTTTGCCACCACCCCCCCCCCCCCCCCCTCCCCCAAAGTAATAAAACCGTATAAACGAATTACTACTTAACATTTTGTATTTAGAGAATCAGAGGGGAACAAAATCGTTGATTAGCGATAAACAAAATTTACAACAATTATGCAGTTTTATTAATTCTGTGAGATAAAAACTTCACACAATGATTTCAACTTTATACATCTTGTTTATATTCTAGATGCGACTGGATCGACCGCCAACATTTAGACACCAGCGACACAGTGTCCCCTTAATTGAAAATGGCATGCAGTCCGTGGTGTCATTTCGTGGATGGCACGCATACAAAAGTTTCCAAGAATTGATACCTGAGTATGGTTCTGTCAACATAGGAACAACTTCTGTAAACTGTTTCACGTTTGATGCAAAAACTTATTTTGGATGGTTCCGTATGTTACAGAACTCTGCGAATGTGTATGACTTGTTCAATGATGCTGGACGTCAGCTTACCCAGTAATGTCGTTGATACAAACGGATAAGGAAGGGTGAATTTAGGTTAAATTAAATCAAATGCTAGCAACATACATTTACGTTTTGCTACATAAAAGCAAAGTAACTGCTATTCGTACTTTTAAGGTGATGTAATTGCCTTATTAAACATCCGAATGGGGTTCTCGGAAAGCTTAATTTCGATTGTCCTTCACCATTCAAAAGTAGCTAAATCCTGATGTGGTTTTAGAAATGAAATGTTCTATTTCCATTTTGTCGGAAAAGATTGAGTGCATTAATAATATTATGCATTTTAAACTTGCCATACTTTCAAATTGAACTCTTTACTGATGGCTGCCAAAAAGAAAATAACAAACAATAGTGAAACGAAAATTAGATATAACTAGTTTTAAAACGTTTGAATGCACCTACCCTACTGGCATGCATTCTTCCAACTCTGATTGGGTAACCCTCAATCATATGTCATTAAACCATTGATTCATTGGTAAAAGTATATGTATCAAGTCCAACCCTTATCTCAATTTTGACAAAAAATGGACTAAGAATACTGTAATTTTCAGGTGACGAAATGTGTCCCGTTTTTGAGGAACAAACGGCCAATTGAATAATTACGCCGAATACTAACGTAAAACGGACAAAATTTGTGTGTTAGATGCATTTCTTAAATGTCTAGAGACAATTATTTGGCGAGTTTCATTCTTGAAAACCAAAATTTAATTACACCGGACCAAACCGGAGTAGGCCTGGTGGGTCCCCTATTCTCCCCACTACCCCTCGACCACCATTGTCCAAAATAACAGCCAAAAATGGCCAGGGATATTTACAAAAATCACAATTCCAATTTTCTTTTTGTTTTCATTTCTATCTAAACATCACTAATAGGCTCTCATTGGAATGAGTTGGTTGAGAGCTGCCATTACTGATTAAATTACTGAATGATTACTAATCTCCTTAACACTTTAACTTTATCTAACACAACTAAGAGATGAAACTTGTAGAAATATGTTTAAATAATTAAAATTTTCAACTTTTGCCTCTAAAACATAGCTTTTGATCCCTCAGTGGAACGAGCTCAAGGAGCTCATTCCAATGAGGTGTCAAAAGCAATGTTGACAAGGTAAAAATTGAAGAAATAATATAATATTTTATTTATTTAATTTTTTTTTTTTTTTTTTTTTTGGTTTGTTTTGAAAATCGCGGCCGAATGTGACCGTGGCATTGAGTTGAGGATCAACTGTATGATGTTTATTGTCTCCCCAATCTTTTCAGCATCGCTCACTGCAGTTCCACAACATACCGGTTCTTGTGAAACTTTTCAATTTTTCCCTCCCACACTTTGCCCCTGATATGCCCGGTTGCATTCAGAGGTAGAATCTAGGCTAAGGACCCTATCGCGTGTAAGAAATAAAAATAGAAGACAAACACAATCTCAATGTATGCAACTACTTTAATTTAACTCTGTTATGTGTGATCAGAAGATCTAACATTATATCATCTCTCTACACTTAAAATTTATTTTCTCTCCATCTCTTCACATCCGTAAATGCATTTGGTGAAATCATCTGGACAACGTGCGTAGCATGTTGGCGTACTATCCTCCCTCATGCAAATGCCGCGGCACTTTATAAAATCTGTTGCACATGAAACGTAACAATCTTCCACTTCTTTAGCAACACATACCGCAGTCATGATGAGGAGAACGATGATACCAAACATGGCTTCTTGATTCTGTAATATAAAACGTATAAATCGTGTTGACATTGACAAGAGTAATCTGCCGCCAGTCTGAAGAATATTGGTTCCATGATTACGCTTGTACGTGAAAAAGAATGTAAAAAAACTATACGCAAAGTGTAAGACAATTGAAACAACGAGAAATTAATTAAATCTGTTAATAAAAAGCTTTAATGCAGACGACATTTCAGAAAACATGGCATTGGGTAGGGTATTCCTTCTAATTACCCAAAAACACACTATAGTTACATAAATTCACCAAAAACGACAAAAAAATCACTGAAAAGGACCCGCCGAAGTCCACGTAGTGCTGTAGGCCCCGACAAGCCTCTATAATAAAATAAGATATAGAGGATATGCACGAAAATTTGATGAATACCGAAAATCTCTCGTGAGTGGCTACAAAGAAATATGAGGATCTTCACGAGCGACTGCGTCGCTCGTGAAGATCCTCATATTTCTTTGTAGCCACTCACGAGATATTTTCGGTATTCATCAAATTTTCGTGAATTTTCTTTTTATTTAATGCTCTACGACTACAAACTCTCCAATTTGTGGCCTTTATTTGCCATTAAGGCGCAAAATTTATGTGCCGAACCGGCGTCCATACAAAAATTACAACAACCAAACTCCAACCATTGGAATGTGTGAATATCCGCACAAAAAGTAGTCCCGTCTTATTTCTCCCCTAACTTTACGATTTACCAAGGCTGGCGAATTGAAATAATCGCAATGTGTTTCGAAGAAATAGAACAATAACAAAAAACACCACTTTCTTATTTTCAATAACAAGACACGTCATTTTATTTTTTTTGAACTCAATGCACTGAAGACGTGTGAAGTTGAACTGAAGAAATTTGAAAGTGATTTCGGCTTTTCGCTGGAAGGTGAATGAGAAAGTCAAACTTTGAAACCGCTGATTTAATGAATTGATTTAGTCACTGTCACTATCAATTATTCGAATTCGTTTGTATTTGGGACTCTGGAATTCATTACTGATGTGCTGACTCGTTTAAAGTACATGTGATTCGTCATCCGAACCTACGATGAAATATCGATTTCTAAATATCATTTTGATATTTCGTTTTGCCGACCGACAGGGGAATATGACTTAATTTTTCAGCGTGAATTGATGCCTGAGCATTAAATAAAAGATAGGTTTATTCAGCAAAAACACCAAGGACAGGCAGATTGCATGATATACATAACAATAACAATGAACGTCAAGATAATACATAGATACGTTTTGATCGAAATGATAGTATTGACTATTGTCGTAGTATGTCATATACAGAATTAGCCGTTACCACGTCATGACTGCTGATGGAGCTTCATCACGCGCCGTTTAAAGAAAAACAGGATCATATTACAGATGATGTTACACAGCCTGGGATCATTATTTTCCATCAAGAATATGAATTATTCCTCTGCGTTCATCACAGAGAAGTTCTGATTTTCAAGCTCTAATCTGTGAAAAACTCTATTCCGGATAAACCCATATTGTGCACATTCCTAGTGCTGTCACGATCAATCGATTAATCGATTGTTGATCGGTCACGGCGAAATCGATTAGTATTTTTCGTTGTCGAATAATCGGTAAATTGTATTCCGTTTTAGATGTTTAATAATTAAAAGATAATTTGATGAAAAAACTATTGTTTCTAAAGGTACTGACTTAAGAACATCGATGTTAAACCCCAAGAAGCCCTTGGAGGCATTTGTCTTCCAGGTACATTCATCAAAGCTTTGATGTTCTGAATCTTTGAACCGTCAGTGTAATAATCAAGACCGGTCGGCAGTTGCGAAGATCGCAACTGCCGACCGGTCTTGATTATTACACTGACGGTTCAAAAGTTCAGAACATCAAAGCTTTGAATGTACCTAAAAGTTGATCGTCTTCGTTGTTTACTTGAGGTAGGTCAGCTGACTTGAACTTCATTTTTATCGACTTCAAAGAGAGGGAGAGGGGTGGGGGTCATCTAGGTACGATTAATCGATTGTTATCGATTATTCGCGACGAGTAATCGATTCCTAAATTTAAAAATCATGACAGCCCTACACATTCCATCACGAAATGCAGTTCAGTTTCTACCGCTCTCGAGTCACATGATCTGCAAAATCTTTCGTCTACAGGAGTCGAAGGTTGCACATGTCTGCCCTTTTCGATCATTAGACAATGATTACTGATACGTAATCGAGTAAACATAATTTTTGCTTCAGGCGATGTGGTGTTTGTCAAGTACGTTTCTAGGGTGTAAGCTTTCTTGAATTGTCTATACGTTCTCAGTTTATTTAATCTCTTTTTCTTATTGTCATCATGAATATTATTATAAAAGGCGTCGCGATGAAGGTTTTGAAGTTTCTCTTTAACTTTATTAAAGTCATGTGGATGGAGTAGTGGGTTGTTATTAACAAGGACTTCCCGATATTTCAGCCACATAGAATATGGCTGTAAATATTTTTCTGCTTCTAACCGAGCATCCAGTAATAATTTAGATGACGAAGATTGAAATAATTTTGACATAAATTTTACAAGTTGCATCTTTGCGTCAATATATAATGGATATTGCCCAAGTTCAGCTCTAACTGCGTGATTGGATGATTTACTGTTTACGCCAAGTATAGACTTGTAGAACTGAAGTTGTAAACTTTCACGTGGGGTGGTATCAAAATTGATTTCATTTACCTCAGAAGCCCAGAGTTCAATTTCATACATGAGGATGGGTTTTATTAGAGAATCGAACAATTTTAACAAGATGCCAATAGAGGGCGACCATTTCTTCTGAAAGGTATTAAATAAGCTATGTAAGACCTTTAACCCCTTCAGCCTAAGCTCCCTTTGGGCGATCTGTAATTTACCATTGGGTGAGAAAACAAGTTCAAGGTACGTATATTCGGGAGTTTTGTCGATTGTTTGTGTGCCGATCTGGAATTTAGGAAGATTAGTCTTTTTTCGAGAATTGAAAAGGATGGCCTTTGTTTTATCAACATTAACGGACAGTTTATTTTCATCGCAATATTCGGTTAATTTGTTTAGTGCGTTTTGGAGTCCATGTGGAGTGCCCGAAAAAGGGCTAAGTCCTCGGCAAACAAAAGATGTTTTAGTGGTGAACCATTAATGATGATAGGGGAGCAGTCGTCCTTAAAGCATAAGCCCATGTCATCAATGAAAATTTTAAAAAGTGTCGGCGAGACGGCGGACACAGCCTTGCCTTACACCGGTGGTCGATAACCGGGGGTGGTCCTATACCCCGGGTGGTTTTTATATGGTGGTAACTTGACTGGTACATAGATTGCAGAACTTGAAATATATTATTGCACACATCAAAACGTTCCAGTTTTCGAACAGATGGGGCCTATTTACTGTGTCGAACGCTTTCTTAAAATCAATAAACACCGCAATCAATGGCTTTTTTAATACCTTATATTTGTTTAGGATTGTTTTAAGAATAAAATCACTATCAATTGTACTACGTCAGGCACTAAATCCGAATTAGTTCTCGTTTATAAGATAGTTGTCTTCTAGGAAGGCATTAATCCTCTCGTTTATCACCTTATTAAATAATTTGCCTAACGCGCTACTTACAGCAATAGCTCTATAATTAGTTGGATCGCGACGGTCCCCTTTTTTGTATATTGTTGTCAAAACAGATTTGCTCCAATCCACAGGGTAGTGATGCGACTGCAATACTTGATTGAATAATTTTGTCAAATGATCTGTGATATATGGCGCAAGGCTTTTCAGAAGTTCATTAGAAATGTTGTCATCGTCTACAGCTTTTTTTATTTTTAAGTTTCTTTATGGGGTTGAGTAATTCGAATTCGGTGGCCGTTTCTGAATCGTTATTTAGAGGATGTTGGGCTTGAACCATCCCCACTGAACTTGTTCTTATGACCGATGCGTTTTGTGGTTGACACAACAGAATATTGAAGTAATCAACAGTTCGATCTGGATCTAAGTGGTTTTCCACAACACTATTTGTGCGCAAGGTCCTAATAGCCTGCCAGTATGCTTTCGGATCAGTCGTCGTTAGATTGTCGAGTTTATCACACAATTCTTTGAAGTGAAGTTTTGACTTTCTTTTTGTTGCTTTCTTGTACGCTTTTTTAGCAGAAAAGAAATTTTGGATGAGAGAAGTGTCAAACGGATTTTGTTTGAGAGAAGTCAAGGCACGTTTCAATGAAAATTTCAGGTCCTTGCATTCCAGATCAAACCATTCCCGTTTGGACCTCTGTTTCTTAGGGGAATGGGGAATTCGTTTTGTTGCATATGTGTTTACATCGGCTATAATCTCGCGAAAGTCCCAAACCGCGTTTTCTGTACCATCTTTGTTATTTGGGTATGTCTTTATCATAAATCGCTGTGTTTTAATTTGTAGATCGCGGTTACAGATTGCTTGTCTAGCCTTCACCACGCTATCGGGTAGCCACTTTTGTCTGAATGATGGTTTTGCATAGACATACAGTACGTGGAGAGTGTATTATCACTAAATCACCCGCAGAGTGGAGATTCCATCCAAGCAATAATTGCAAATTTGCTTCAAAGCATAACAAGCACAAGCAAAGTTTCAGCCAATGGACCTCCGGGTTAAACCCAGAGGTCCATTGGCTGAAACATTGCTTGTGTTTGTTGTCGATGTGTACACAATTTGAAAGTTATAGCTTGGGTGATAACCCCACTCCGCGGGTGATTTAGTTACAATTCACTCTCCACGTACCGTATTTAGTATTCGCCCTTTTACTGATAATACTTGTGTATTTTAAGTGCAGGCTAAGTTGACAGTGGTCTGAATATTCGGTTGGCGATTTCACACAAAAGTAGTCGACATCTGTAAAATGCTTATCCGATATTATAATGTAGTCTGCAACACTGGCACCATTATACTGATAACTTGTAAAGTTCACCATATAATCCACAGGAATTCTGTCATTAATTATTCTCATTTTGGTAGCCCGACACATGGTAAGAAGTTGTTGCCCATACGTGTTTGTTCGTTTATCTAGGCTTTGACGTTTTTCACATTGATCAATTGTATAGGTGTCAGGGAGGGGGGAGATGCTTGTCGCTGTCATCTGTTATATAATCCGGCAATTCTCCAGTGCGTGAATTACAATCTCCTCCCTCGAGTTTTTGCTCGAGGTTCACAGAATCCAGTTTTTCTCGTGATTGCCAAAATGTTGAGTTAGATGGAGGAATATAAACTGAGACAAAAACAACTGACGGGGTGTGTTCGGAGGGTATGTTCAGTTTACAAGAGTAACTTTTCTAGTTCAGAATTTCCCCAAACCTGCAGTTGCTTCATAGAATTACCGCTAATAAACCGATAACTATTTTTACTAATTACCCAAATAGTTTAGTTTAAAAATATTCATTTGCCACCATTTACAGCAAACGGGTTGTAGAACAAGATATTACAACTTACGAGACTCCTCTCCTCGAAAATTAAGCTTACAATTAGCGACATATATACATCAATAGGAATAAGAAGAGTTATTTCATAAGCAAGAATGAAATGTGAGTGAAAGGTTGCCGTTGTCTAAGCTAGCCTGCAGACAATGGATATTTTTCTCTCACCGCCTCCACTGCATTGAATCAAGTAATCAAATAGACCCCGAAGTTACACAAAATAAACGCAATCGACAAAATAAACACCGAAAGGATCCACCCCCACCCCATCCCACCCCCACCCCCACCCCCAACACACACACACACACACACACACACACACACACACACACACACACACACACCTGTAAGAGTAGAGCGTTATTTTATAGACCCCGAAAAGCCTCTAGTAGGGATGGGTGTGTTCGGAGGATACGTACAAGGGTACTTTTGCTGGTTTGAATTTTTTAGAGGACAACTATCCCAAGCATTGGTAATTGGGTCCCATTTTACCAATAAAACAGAGTTTGTTTTCCCCAGTAAACAATCACTGCCTCACTTTTCGGGGTCCACACGGGGAACACACAGTTTCTAATTTTAACTTTGCTGCTGTTCGAATGAATGACCGCCACAAGCAACAACTGTTCATTATTTTAACAATAATTGGGCATTATTAGATAAAAAAAACTGTATTATTTTTAATAATTGCAGTTAAGCTTCCAATAAAATCCACACCAGGCTTATCGAAATACATAACATGGACGCATACGCTCTAAACAGAAACATGTGAAAATAAACTTCATCTCTGTCCTTCTACGAAAGCTAATTTTCAATAGAAAATCATATTGCAAGGAATTTTTCGTTTGTGATCGGTTAACCGGTTCGGGTTCAAAGACTACTGCATGCCGTTTTTCAATTATCCGATAAATTCTCGCCCTCAAGTTAATTGTTTTAATCCAATCGTGCGCTTTTATACGAATGATATATAAGACATAAGGGTACTTTTGCATAACGGAAATTGTGGTTTTGAACTTTTGCTAAATGGTCAACTTATTAAATCACGGCTTCTTGCCCCTTAACATCGTTTTTCCGAGAGACAAGCGCCAGAAAAGAAGCCTATTCCACGCTGGTACCCTGGAATGGAGTGGTAAATAAGTATTCGCGTGTGTACACTGTAAAATCAGTTGGGTTAAAATTCAACCCAAATCGACTGGGTTGAGTGAATATTCACTCAACCCAGTTGATTTAGGTTGATTTTCAACTCAACCTATTTTAGAGTGTAATAAGGCCGGGAGATTGGTGCCAGTGGTGACGCGTCAAAGGTCGTCGGACGACACTCGTATACCTCACACTACTCTCAGGTGATATAACAGAAATCAAAATCTCAAAATACAAAACCCTACTAAGATAGACTTAATGGGGGGAGGGGTGGGGGGGGGGTATTTAGCAAACTTTGCTCTGGGGAACTGAACGCGTTTAAAATCAACTTTATTATGTGAACTTGTATTTCAGATTTTTTTAAATGTGTCAGCTGGGAAGGCAAAGGAGGAAAACTGAAATTTCATATTCTTTTATCAAGAAATCATAAAATGAAATTTAGTATTCCACAGAACAAAATGTTTTGTTGTGTTTTGTTGGATGACACCTTAACAGAAGTAAGGCGGTTTCGGGTTTTCGTCCTGGAGATGAAATCTTCTAAAATGGGGGATACACTGATGAACGATTTACTACAGTTAACTTTATATGTCTGTTGTAGTCATGATATTATTAGTTACACAGTTTGTTGGTGGCCTAATATGGTATATATGGTGCCATTAATTTCATATTGGACGAGAGCGAAGCTCGAGTCCAATATGAAATTAACTGACACCATATACACCATATTAGGCCACCAACAAACTGTGTAACGAATATATCTTCCCAACTGCTGCATCGATGCACAGAACTAATAACAACAGCGATCAAAATTAAATGAGAGGATTCTCACAATGTGTTCACGTGTCTTTGCCTTGTTACAATTTATGGGAGAGTGCCTTCAGGCACTCTCCCATAAATTGTAACAAGGCAAATTCATACATAGCAAACAGTTTCATTTCGAAGGTAACATGACACACATCCACAGAATATGAAGCCTTTTAAGTTGCCTAACCTGCACTTCAGACCAAAGATGGGCTTCCAACACTCAATCTTTCAACTTGAAGCGTTTATCGGCTGCCGCCATTTTGAATAAGCAATGAACAAAGGGGAGATTACCCATAGCTGTCAGCGTATATTGATGTTGACAGGTAGTATATGGTTTTATATGCAGTCTGCATGTGACGTCTTTGAACTAATGAAATTCCCAGATACTTGTAAGATGTAAGATGCTATAAGTTATGGGGCTTTCAGTGGGCGGATATGGTATGATATAAGGCGAAGTGAGATCAATATTAGGCGAGGCCGAAGGCCGAGCCTAATATTGATCTTACTGAGTCTCGGTGTCATGCAGACATCGTCAAAGTGATAGGTCATTATTTCGGGGCGTGGGGTCTACATCAGCTAGCACGTCATAGTATTTCGAATGAAATTAATTAACCCACATCAATGAGGGAGACTGCTCTACTGACAGACCACCTGTATTCGACAGATTGCTGATCTATTTCTCTCGATTATTGTTAACAGACTTTTAATTGCGTACACAGAGCATTCTAAGGGATGTTTGCTGGTGGACAACTGGAGAGTGAAGAGGCGCAGCTGGTTACTCCTGTCGAAGGTTCCAGATTATGACACAGAGCATGTCTACTAAGTGTATTTTGAGCCTGTTGGGAATCTTGATGGTCGAGTAATACTGATGATTTTCAAATTTACGAAGTACAAGCAGGGCAGTGAGGATTATCACAATGGACATAACTGGAATATGACAAAATGAATGTGTAAGTTAATTTGTTTTCCTAAACATGATTCTATTAATATTGCGAGTAGTGTTGTCTAGACCATTTCATAGTTTCGGGAAGTTGTATAAGGACGTTTATCAATAGACTGGGTCCGTGTTTTGTTTTTTGTTTTTGCTATGTATAGGAGGCCAGACCGGTTGTCCTACCCAGGTGAGTTGTCAAGAACATTAAATATATCTTTGAAAGAAGCCGGCAACCTGCCATTCGAATTAGGGATCTGTATGGGAATTGTATTTTTTTGTTATTAATTATTCGTAATGTGCGTGACGCTACCCACCATTAATTTCCCAAAGTAAGCTGGCTGCTAAGTGGATGTGTATGGTAGACCAATCAATATTTTCAACGTGCAGTGATAAGACTGCACGTTGAAATATTAATTGGCCTATCCCCAAATAATGACATTGAATTGACATAGAAGATACCGCTGGACAAAAGTTGGACATACATTAAATATATTATTTCAAGATTAATGTAGAAGGGATTGAAGACTCTGGCACTGTTACAATGCCGAAAGGTTTAGACAATATTCCAGTTGCATTTACATTCGTAGTCTGCTGCAGTAATAATATGCAATTAGAAGATTATGTACTTCACAAACGGCTTAATTAAATTAAATAATTAATTCTTAACATCGCGAGTCCCTCGTGACGGTATGAAGGATTTATCCCAAACCTGGAAATAAGCCGAATGTCATCTGCAGAATTATGTCCGCAGAGGGTGAATTTGACGATGCTACCATGCACAGCAGGGTAGCATTACTAAATTTGCCCACTGTGAATCTCAGTCTGAATCAAGGTCTCAAGCCTAAACAGAAAGATGTACCCAAATGATAAATTGGGAATTCTAGCCCACTGTATGGGATAGCATCAGCAAATTCACCCTCTGGGGACCTCATTCTGCAAATGACAGATTGCTTATTTCCAGTTTAAATTTATCCAATTAAATGCCGCCTTTGTAAAGACAAGCTACCCGCTAATCCCAGTGGATTAACAGCAAATAGTTGATTAATTTATTTATTTATTGGTGTTTTACGCCACATCAGCATCTAAGGCTATATCGTGGCGATGAGTTGACTAATATGTTATTATATTGTCTATAAGTTATAGTACAGGTGTGCGTACCGATATCATTCAGCCTGATCATAAACTGAATCGCATAAATATGATTTAGGCGACCGCCCTTTTCGCCAATTCGTCTACCGAAGAATTCGTCTGAACTTCCCAGTTCTGCCTGATTCTTTCCGTGATAAATCGTCAGGTCACTTTTGTAATAATCGCCAGTTCATTTTTTAAAACTGGATCAATTTATTTGGATTGGCAAGTTATGTTATTTTCCCATGAACACCGGTTGATCATGTAATTTATCCCATGAATACCAGTTGTTCCACTGACATTTGAACATCGCGCATTGATATTACGCACTACATTCCTTTATATTTACATTCTGTAATTTCTGTTTACGTTCTATAAAAAGTTGGTTTCCCCAACTCGAGTGTGAGTTGTATTTTAGGCTCTGTACTGACAGTTTACGGGAACTATTTCGTATCAGAAGCTATGTCGTTTTGTTTCTTTTTTAGGAATAGGACTTGACCGAATTATTGTCAGTCAAGGCAGTGCCTTGTTAATGAGTCAACTCGATATCCTGTCCGGAAATAAAATAATTAGGTTTCAGGAAGGGAATAAACATAAGAATTAACCCTTTACCCAACGCAGACGATATCAAAATTTATTTTATTTCAAATATAAGTTTTTTAAATTTTTTAAAAAATTTCAACAAAACCATATCATGTGATCCCTCATTGGAACGAGCTCAGTGAGCTCGTTCCAATGAGGGGTCACATGATATGGTTTTGTTGAAATATTTTTAAAAATTTAATTTTTTCAACTGATCAGTTTGCATATTACGCGGGTGGATGCGGGCGATTCGTTAGGTAAAGGGTTAAGGGCATTAATGATGAGCCACCGTGCTCCGTTATGTTCTATAAATAGAAGGTTTCGCAAACTCGAGTTTGAGAAGTATTTTAGGAACTATATTGACTGTTTATGGGAACTATTTTGTATCAGAGGCTAAGTTCTTTTGTTTCTTTTTTAGGAATAGGACTTGACCGAATTATGGTAAGTCGATGTGGTGCTTTGTAGATATCCTGTCCGGACATAAAATAATTGTTTTATGAAGAGAATAAACATAAGAATTGAATTATGATTGTTCCAAATCCGAGATGTGATGAAACAAATTGATTACGTGCAAAGTCCATGAAGCGATGAACTGGTAAATTTGCTCGTGATCAATTTGCATATAGTCTAGAGCTATCATATTGTTACTTACCATTTTATTGTTAGTCCTTGCTCGTAAGTATCTTCAATTTATTCTATTCGAGCAGATCGCTGGTTCCCGGTATTAATGCTGGTCAAGTTACTCTCGAAGCAAAATAACAGAATGCAACAATCGTCTCTGGAAGCTGCTACCACTTTAATAACAGTGACCTACGTTCAATTTTATATGAACTGCAGCGAAATAAGCTCATCATTTATCAGAGGATTGTGTAAATGTCAAACTATTTTCCATTATCAGGTGGTGACATTCTGCGTAAATGTACAGTATATTATATTAATGCCACGAATATTCTTCATTAACACAAACATGTGTGCTTATAACTATATAATTAATAGACTTGGAGGCGACAAAAAATAGAACGATGACGAGCTGTTGCTGCTAGCTTCCTTCCTCAAACAATTATTGATCAGTCTCTCAAAGTACAGAAAAGGGCGTTAGTGTCTGTGTACTGGTGTAGAATGGCGGGTGCAAGCGTTTGCAGGTGTACACTACGTGGAGAGTGAATTTCAACTAAAACACTCGTAGAGTGAAGTTTCCACCCAGGCAATAACAGTCGGTTCCTGTGGTAATGCATGAAAAGGACAAGCACAGTTTTATCCAAGGGATCTCCGAGTTCAACTTTGCTCGTCGTTCTAATGCTTTTTCCCAGACAAGAGGTGTTTGTCTGAGTGGAGACACCACCCCACGAGTGATTTAGTAACAATCCACTCTCTGTGTACTGTATGTGTGTTTTTGTGTTTTGGGAATGCGGTCAGCTTATCAACAGAAAACAGAGTGGTTTGATATGTGTGGTTGGCCATACGTACCTATCCTTAACTACAATGCCACTGGAAATCTGAAAACTCCTGCAGCCAATCTGCAGATCGTGGATTATCGGGTCGTTTACCCCAGTAGTTTACCCAGCAGTCTATCCAGGATGTTTACCCATCAGTTTTTCCATGTAGTTTACCCTTCTAGTTTACCCAGTAGTTTATCCAGGTTCTTCATCAAGCAGTTTATCCAGGTAGTTTGCCCAGCAATTCATCCAGGTAGTTTACCTAGCAGTTTATCCAGATAGTTTACCTAGCAGTTTATCCAGATAGTTTACCTAGCAGTTTATCCATGTAGTTTACCCAGCAGTTTATCCAGATAGTTTACCTAGCAGTTTATCCATGTAGTTTACCTAGCAGTTTATCCAGATAGTTTACCTAGCAGTTTATCCATGTAGTTTACCTAGCAGTTTATCCAGATAGTTTACCTAGCAGTTTATCCAGATAGTTTACCTAGCAGTTTATCCATGTAGTTTACCTAGCAGTTTATCCAGATAGTTTACCTAGCAGTTTATCTATGTATTTTACACTTGTAGTTTATCCAGGTTGTTTACCTAGCAGTTTATCCAGGTAGTTTACCTAGCAGTTTATCCAGGTAGTTTACCTAGCAGTTTATGCAGGTTGTTTTCTCAGCAGTTTATCCAGGTTGTTTATTCAGCAGTTCATCCATGTAGTTTACCTAGCAGTTTATCCAGGTTGTTTACCTGGCAGTTTATCCAGGTTGTTTACCTAGTAGTTTATCCATGATGTTTACCTAGCAGTTTATCCAGGTTGTTTACTCAGCAGTTTATCCAGGTTGTTTACCTAGCAGTTTATCCAGGTTGTTTACTCAGCAGTGTATCCATGTAGTTTACCTAGCAGTTTATCCACTCAGTTTACCTACCAGTTCATCCAGGTTGTTTACTCAGCACTTTATCCAGGTTGTTTACCAGAAAGTTTATCCATTCAGTTTACCTAACAGTTTATCCAGGTTGTTTACCAGGTAGTTTATCCAGGTAGTTTACCTAACAGTTTATCCAGATTGTTTACCCTTGTTGTTTACCCAATAATTTATCCCAGAAGTTTACCCAGTATTTTACCGGGTATACTAAGAGGTTTATCCCGGCAGTTTACCCCTGTAGTTTACCCAGACTTTTATCCCAGTAGTTAACCTCGTTTAGTTTACCTCGGTAGTTTATCCCAGTAGTTTACCCCAGTAGTTTACTCCAGAATATTATCCCAGTAGTTCATCCTGGTAGTTTATCCTAGTAGTGTACCCCGGTAGTTTACCCCAGCAGTTTATCCCAGTAGTTTATCCCAGCAGTTTACCCTAGTAGTTTACATCAGTAGTTTATCCCAATAGTTTATCCCAGTCGTTTACCCCAGTAGTTTACCCCGGTAGTTTACCCCAGTAGTTTACCCCAATAGTTTACACTGGTAGTTTATCACAGTTTATCTGGTTGTTTATCCCAGCACTTTACCCCAGTAGTTTATCCCAGTAGTTTATCCCAGTTGTTGGCCCCAGTAGTTTATCCCAGTAGTTTATCCTGGTAGTTTATTCAAGTAGTTTACCCCAGTTGCTTATCCCAGTAGTTTACCCGGTAGTTTTTTATCCAGGTAGTTTATCCCAGTAGTTCATGCCGGTTGTTCACACTGGTAGTTTATCCTAGTAGTTTATCCCAGCAGTTTACCCCAGTAGTTTATCCCAGTAGTTTATCCCAGTTTTTATCACAATAGTTTACCACAGTAGTTTACCGCGGTAGTTTATCCCAGTAGTGTAGCCCAGTAGTTTATCCCAGTAGTTTATCCCAGTAGTTCATCCCAGCAGATTACCCCAGTAGTTTAACTCGGTAGTTTACCTCAGTAGTTTACCCCAGTACTTTACCCCAGTAGTTTATCCGGTAGTTTACCTCAGTAGTTTACCTCAGTAGTTTACCCAAGTGGTTTATCTCAGTAGTTTACCTCAGTAGTTTACCTCAGTAGTTTACCTCAGTAGTTTACCTCAGTAGTTTACCCAGTAGTTTATCTCAGTAGTTTACCTCAGTAGTTTACCTCAGTAGTTTACCTCAGTAGTTTATCTCAGTAGTTTATCTCAGTAGTTTACCTCAGTAGTTTATCTCAGTAGTTTACCTCAGTAGTTTATCTCAGTAGTTTACCTCAGTAGTTTACCTCAGTAGTTTATCTCAGTAGTTTACCTCAGTAGTTTACCTCAGTAGTTTACCCAGTAGTTTATCTCAGTAGTTTATCCGGTAGTTTACCTCAGTAGTTTACCTCAGTAGTTTACCTCATTTACCTCAGTAGTTTATCCGGTAGTTTACCTCAGTAGTTTACCCCAGTAGTTTACCTCAGTAGTTTACCTCAGTAGTTTACCCCAGTAGTTTACCTCAGTAGTTTACCCAGTAGTTTATCTCAGTAGTTTACCCCAGTAGTTTACCCCAGTAGTTTACCTCAGTAGTTTACCCCAGTAGTTTACCTCAGTAGTTTACCCTAGTAGTTTATCTCAGTAGTTTACCTCAGTAGTTTACCTCAGTAGTTTACCTCAGTAGTTTACCTCAGTAGTTTACCCCAGTAGTTTACCTCAGTAGTTTACCTCAGTAGTTTACCTCAGTAGTTTACCTCAGTAGTTTACCCAGTAGTTTATCTGAGTAGTTTATCCGGTAGTTTACCTCAGTAGTTTACCCCAGTAGTTTACCTCAGTAGTTTACCCCAGTAGTTTACCTCAGTAGTTTACCCGGTAGCTTACCCCAGTAGTTTACCTCAGTAGTTTACCTCAGTAGTTTACCCCAGTAGTTTACCCCAGTAGTTTACCTCAGTAGTTTACCTCAGTAGTTTACCTCAGTAGTTTACCTCAGTAGATTACCCAGTAGTTTATCTCAGTAGTTTATCCGGTAGTTTACCTCAGTAGTTTACCTCAGTAGTTTACCTCAGTAGTTTATCTCAGTAGTTTACCTCAGTAGTTTATCTCAGTAGTTTACCTCAGTAGTTTACCTCAGTAGTTTATCTCAGTAGTTTACCTCAGTAGTTTACCTCAGTAGTTTATCTCAGTAGTTTACCTCAGTAGTTTACCCAGTAGTTTATCTCAGTAGTTTATCTGGTAGTTTACCTCAGTAGTTTACCCCAGTAGTTTACCCCAGTAGTTTACCTCAGTAGTTTGCCTCAGTAGTTTATCTCAGTAGTTTACCTCAGTAGTTTACCCCAGTAGTTTACCTCAGTAGTTAACCTCAGTAGTTTACCCAGTAGTTTATCTCAGTAGTTTATCCGGTAGTTTACCTCAGTAGTTTACCCCAGTAGTTTACCTCAGTAGTTTACCTCACTCAGTAGTTTACCTCAGTAGTTTACCTCAGTAGTTTACCTCAGTAGTTTACCCCAGTAGTTTACCCCAGTAGTTTACCTCAGTAGTTTACCTCAGTAGTTTACCTCAGTAGTTTATCTCAGTAGTTTACCTCAGTAGTTTACCTCAGTAGTTTACCCTAGTAGTTTATCTCAGTAGTTTACCTCAGTAGTTTATCTCAGTAGTTTACCTCAGTAGTTTACCTCAGTAGTTTAGCCCAGTAGTTTACCTCAGTAGTTTACCTCAGTAGTTTACCCCAGTAGTTTACCCCAGTAGTTTACCTCAGTAGTTTACCTCAGTAGTTTACCCCAGTAGTCGACCTCAGTAGTTTACCCAGTAGTTTATCTCAGTAGTTTACCGCAGTAGTTTACCCCAGTAGTTTACCCCAGTAGTTTACCTCAGTAGTTTACCTCAGTAGTTTATCTCAGTAGTTTACCTCAGTAGTTTACCCCAGTAGTTTACCTCAGTAGTTTACCTCAGTAGTTTACGTCAGTAGTTTACCCCAGTAGTTTACCTCAGTAGTTTACCCAGTAGTTTATCTCAGTAGTTTACCTCAGTAGTTTACCCCAGTAGTTTACCTCAGTAGTTTACCTCAGTAGTTTACCTCAGTAGTTTACCTCAGTAGTTTACCCAGTAGTTTATCTCAGTAGTTTATCCGGTAGTTTACCTCAGTAGTTTACCCCAGTAGTTTACCTCAGTAGTTTACCTCAGTAGTTTACCTCAGTAGTTTATCTCAGTAGTTTACCTTACCTCAGTAGTTTACCTCAGTAGTTTACCTCAGTAGTTTACCCAGTAGTTTATCTCAGTAGTTTATCCGGTAGTTTACCTCAGTAGTTTACCCCAGTAGTTTACCTCAGTAGTTTACCCCAGTAGTTTACCTCAGTAGTTTACCTCAGTAGTTTACCCCAGTAGTTTACCTCAGTAGTTTACCCAGTAGTTTACCTCAGTAGTTTACCCCAGTAGTTTACCCCAGTAGTTTACCTCAGTAGTTTACCTCAGTAGTTTACCTCAGTAGTTTACCCAGTAGTTTATCTCAGTAGTTTATCCGGTAGTTTACGTCAGTAGTTTACCCCAGTAGTTTACCTCAGTAGTTTACCTCAGTAGTTTATCTCAGTAGTTTACCTCAGTAGTTTACCTCAGTAGTTTACCCAGTAGTTTACCTCAGTAGTTTACCCCAGTAGTTTACCTCAGTAGTTTACCCAAGTGGTTTATCTCAGTAGTTTATCCGGTAGTTTACCTCAGTAGTTTACCTCAGTAGTTTATCTCAGTAGTTTATCCGGTACCTCAGTAGTTTACCTCAGTAGTTTACCCCAGTTGTTTACCTCAGTAGTTTACCCAAGTGGTTTATCTCAGTAGTTTATCCGGTAGTTTACCTCAGTAGTTTACCTCAGTAGTTTATCTCAGTAGTTTATCCGGTACCTCAGTAGTTTACCTCAGTAGTTTACCCAGTAGTTTATCTCAGTAGTTTATCCGGTAGTTTACCTCAGTAGTTTACCTCAGTAGTTTACCTCAGTAGTTTACCCAAGTGGTTTATCTCAGTAGTTTACCTCAGTAGTTTACCTCAGTAGTTTACCCCAGTAGTTTATCTCAGTAGTTTATCCGGTAGTTTGCCTCAGTAGTTTACCTCAGTAGTTTACCTCAGTAGTTTACCCCAGTAGTTCACCTCAGTAGTTTACCTCAGTAGTTTACCCCAGTAGTTTACCTCAGTAGTTTACCTCAGTAGTTTACCCCAGTAGTTTACCTCAGTAGTTTACCTCAGTAGTTTACCCAAGTGGTTTATCTCAGTAGTTTATCTCAGTAGTCTACCTCAGTAGTTTACCCCAGTAGTTTATAGGTATCCTTTCGATAGTGTACCTGTGGAGTTTTGTGATCCAATGGCAAAGCGTTGTTAAGTTAGAGCATGGAAACGAGAACGAACGGTCGGATGAACGGCCTCGAGGACGCACGGAGACACATATAGGGCGATAACAATAGGACTGTCGCCACTGGGAGAGACGCAAACTAGGTGGACCATGTGGATTCACATATTTGTTTCCAAACGTAACCCCATTAAATAACAGGACAACACGGGGAAAATGAGCGTTAGATTGAAAACGTTCGGAGTAATTGGCTTCGGAATATTGGGCCTTCGGGGTATTAGGCCTTTAGAGTACTGGACCTTCGGAGTATTTGGCCTTCGGAGTATTAGGCATTCGGAGTATTGGGCCTTCGGAGTATTAGGTCTTAGGAGTATTATACGTCACTAACGGAGCATCGGACTTATCGGTACCTTGGAATATCGGTACCTTGGAGTATTGAGCTTCCAGACTATTGGGCTTTCGGAGTATTGGGCCACCGAAACATCAGACCTTCGGTATATTGGGCCTTCGGAACATCAGACCTTCGGAGTATTGGGCCCTCGGAATATCGCTACCTCGCAGTGTTGGCCCTTCGTAATATTGGAACGTAACCGGCTTAATGGGGAAATTTGAAATTTAAAGGGTAAAATTTGCCAAATTATTGACTCTATAGATGCCAGCTTCATTCCCATCTCTCTCTCTCTCTCTCTCTCTCTCTCTCTCTCTCTCTCTCTCTCTCTCTCTCTCTCTCTTCTCTCTCTCTCTCTCTCTCTCTCTCTCTCTCTCTCTCTCTCCTCCTTTGGCCAAAATATATTCATATGTGATCACCCGGTCATCACCCAAATTTTGAGACCGGGAGGGGGTAACGGTGGACTTATTGCCGTCACATCCAATGGGTGATTCGCAGAAAAGATTTATGAATGAGAACAGCATGTAACGCGACCAAAGTGGAGAACGCAGTAATGATATGATCAACAACTGTGTCTCAAATTAGCTATTTTTGTGAAACGATAAACAAACCTCTAAATAATATTTTTTGTTTATTGGCATACGCAAATTGTTTCATATATCACATGCAACAGTCTGCCAAGCCGTTACGTAATACGCAAGCAGTTTATTTATTATATATTATAGCCAGTTTGTCTCCTTTTTTGTTGGGGAGGGGTGATATTTGAAAGGCCTCTGTGTGGGGTTCTTGGCCCACCGGTCGTTGTCCCCTCCTCACACTTCATTGAAGGGAAGTGGAAGGAGGGAGTAGCGATGGGAGTGTCCATGTTTGGACCCGGCCTTCCACACTCGAGAAAATTTTACCAAATATAGTGCTCTAAAAGCGAATCTCAGGCATCTGTAGTATGTGTAGCCCCTATATTGGGGCTCTATGCAGGGACGTGGCGACAGGGGGTGTGTGTCACCCCCACACCCACCCCCATTTTGAAAATGATGCCATGAAAGGGGGAATAAAATTGATTCTAGTAACTGAAATGCCAACACATTCATGATAGAATTATCAGGTTATTATTATTTGGTATTATTTTAGGAATTGAATAAGTGCTAAACAAATGCTCAAGCTGAGAACTTTGATCAATTCACACTGTCCCAACATTAAATCAGATCTTGGGGGGGGGGGGGGTGGGGGCGCGGTGGCGTCGCGGTAACCGGTTCTCGTCATATCACCGAAGTTAAGCAACGTCAAGCGCGGTTAGTAGTTGGATGGGACACCATTTCAGCGACTGATTCGCGTTCTTGCGTTGTGTCCTTGGGCAAGGCACTTAACCCCGATTGCCTACATGGGGGCACGATGACATTGTGTACTAAGCCGTACTGCACGTCGATGGTGCGCATATCTTCAACCAATCTAACCCTGCCTGTGCCGCGATGCAGAGTTTACAGTTACTTTGTTGGAGAGCTGACAGCTGCTCGTCGTTGCTCGGTGGTTCTCTCCGGGTACTCCGGCTTCCTCGACCCGTAAAACTGTCACCGACATGATATGACCCTGGTTGTTAATGTGTCGTTAAACCCTAATAAAAAAATCAGATCTTATGCAGGAATGATCAATTTTCGATGTTTCGTCATTTTGTAATTATGAATGATGGAATTAACTCATGACAGCGATTTTACATGATGTGATTTTCTTCAAGTGCATTTCGAGGATTTTTTTTTATTACGATAAATAACGTACTATAGAAATCTCGTACCGATTTACATCATGCATACTTATGAAGCTCGATATTACGTACTGTGTAGTTGTAAATAGTAACGGTTGGAATTTTTGCCGATTTGAAACCGAGTTGGAATTTTGGGAAGAAAAGGAGATATCAACATCACCAAAGAAGCTCTAAAATCCAGATAGATGGAATTTCCAACTACTCATGACTTGCCCTTCGAATTTCCAGCTACAGGAAATTCTTGCTAGGATTGGGGGTGATACCCCCCCCCCCCCTGTCGCCACCCCCTGCACTCACCCTGGTATTTTGGGGTCATTTCGCTACAGTTATCCCTTCACCTTCTAGGTACAGAAGACTTCAAAAAGTATACTCACGGTGCTCCAGCTGGTATGAAAAGTTAATGCATTTCACCGAAGACGTACCTGGATATTCACCTGTGGGAGATAGGCCTACACACTCTTAACCCTTTACCCAACGTAACGGCCAAAACTGGCCAGCGCTATTATCAAAAATCGACAATAAATTTTCATTATTTTTTCATTTTTTGTCTCAAAAACATAGGTTATGACCCCTCATTGGAACGAGCTCGTCGAGCTCGTTCCAATAAGGGGTCATAACCTATGTTTTTGAGAACAAGAAATGAAAAAAATTAGTTATTCAATAATTTCTTTTGCAAGTGTCGTCTGCTTTTCATGTTAGGTAAAGGGTTAATACCGCATGAAGTCAAATGAAGAAGAGGATTTTTTTTTTCGCTTTCTTTTTTTTTCTCCTTTGGTAGCAGAAAAATAATTTGTCAGCCTCACTTCATTAAGCGTTTTTGGATAATTTTAGCACGTGAATTATTTCCGTTGGCCGAAAAGAAAATTTGTACAAAATGAGTTCTCAGCAGTTTCCACCTCACTGTAAAACAAAGACCAGCATTGAAGGCAGTTCGACCAATATTAAAATAAAACGATTGTTTACAAATCTGATGCAAAAATTCATTGAGTAGAATTTATCAAAGATCGTATTGTATATTTATTTATTGGGGTTTAACAACACTTTGGGCAGCCAGGGCCACCTCGGGCAGTTTTATGGGTGGAGGAAGCCGGACTACCCTGAGAGAACCACCGTGCAACGGTTAGCAACTGTCAGACTCCCAAGCGTACTAATTCCACACAAGTAGGGTTAGCATTGGCTGAAGACAAGTGCAAGATCGACGTGCAGATCGCCTTAGTACACAGCGCCATCGGACCGCCACGTGGGAAATCCGAATTAATTGCCTTGCCAAAGGACACTGCGCAGTTGCCCCTGGCGATGATCGAAATCAAAGCTGGTTTTACCTCGAACGCAGATTTATTATAGTTTATTATTGTCCTTCCTTTGCTGCGGAATGAAGTTCCAGATACAGTCTACCGATATTAGAAGGCTAAGATGAATTTTCCTCTCATCACAAACAGCATGGAACGACTCTGTCGATGAATGTAAATTCAGAATTTTTTCTCCTCTTGCACGACTAGCAGATGAAAAAAAAATCCCTGTGAATATCTAAAAAAAAAAATTTTTTAATTTGCCTCCTCCATCCCCCCCCCCCTCCCCCACACACACAAAACAGCTTAAGACCCTCTCATGGGAAGGATCTCGTTCCAATGAAGGGTCACAAGCTATGTTTTTCGCAGCTAAAGTAAAATTTGAAGGTCGTTTTTGTAAAAGCTCTGGACTGAAATTCGGTTACGTTGGGATAAGGATTAGCACTGTGTTGACAATAATCCGGTTTTCAACATTCAAATGTCGGATTCCACTTCAACCATAATAGTGACGCCTGGGGAAATTGATGGAAGTATTTTACAAATTGCAAAAATCAATCAATGTGTGTCACGGATGACATTTTATAAACCCGTGAAACAATTAATGGTATACTTGTACTAAACGTTGAAGGGAATATTTGTCAGAAGTCCTATCTCTCACAATCGCAGCCAAATACTGAAACGGTTTTGGTAACACGGATGTAGAGCTGTATTCAAAACTGATGGGGAGGGGGGGGGGGCACTGACATTAACCCACATATCTAGTCATGGCTGCTACGAAGCAGCCATGACTAGATTTGATGAGAAATGTATCCATAGTTACCTCGAAAAATCATTCGCCAAAAGTTCATTCAAATAACAGGGCGGGGGGGGGGGGGGGATAAATGTACGCAAATTATACTTACTTCAGTCATAAGGTATTTCATGTCTTAGGTAAGATTATCCGTCTCTTAAAAAAAAACGTTGTATTCGGACAAAAGATCCCAGAACAGAAGGTGCCCAGATAAAAGGTCCCCGAACGAAAAGTTCATGGGTTCACGGTGGGAATGGAAGATTACACCCTCCCCCCCCCCCCCCCCCCCTATTTATTAGGCCACTGCATTTGGGAATATCTGGGAGTTACAGATAGAATGGGAGATATTGTTTCACTACATATTCAAAACTTATTATTCGTTTTTACAGAAACCGGCTGTACAAACAGAACCTTTATTAACCACAATAAAATAAATATTCTGAATTCTTGAGCAGTGGTCCACGTTTATTATTCTTATGGAAGCTTCTTTACGTCGAAGTTTTGTCTGTGGGAGATTTTTCCTTTTTCTGTTTTCTTTTATTCTTGTTTCGTTTCGGTGGGAAGGGGTTAACAGTGCTTTCAAATGGCAGGATCACATCGTGTCGGACACTTTGCAGATGAAGGAGGCCAGAGTATCAGGAGAGAACTGCCGCAAAGTGCCGCGCTAATTCCAGACCCTCATACTTACTAGCCCTGTACAAGAAAGGGATTAACCCTTCACATGCTGGTAGCGATTATTCCTGCGCAGAACAGGGTTTCCCTTGTCACTGATTTAAGTATGATTTGAGCACACTTAATCATATCTCCCCTCCCCCCCCCCCCCCACACACACACCTGTAAATTGAATGGATTTTTTCACAAATGATTTCTTGTGTTTAAATTAATTTTTCATCAAATCTAGTCATGACTGCTTCAAAGCAGCCATGACATAATTTGATGAAACTATTTTGAAAATACTCAGCGGGTTAAGAGTTAAGTTCACAATCGACGTGCAGTACTTCTTGGTTATCAGTGCAAGTGTGCCTCCACGTGGACACTCGGAATTAATCGTCTCGCCCAATGACACAACGCAGATACAACAGGTCATAATCCAACCGCTGACCTTTTGATTTAAAGTCGGTTACTCTTACCAATGAACCATCGTTCTCTCGAGATTTAAAAAAAGACACCATGGCACACTGTACGTGGTATTGTCCCATATACACTCATAGACCGTGGTGTCTTCATTCAGATGCAACGAATATGACTGACTCGCCGCACACCGAAGATTGACACAATGGGCAGTGGGATATAGAGGCGGGCTGGTCGGATGTGTAACCGGGAAATTTTTCCGGTCGGCCCTTATAAGGTAGCCCCTGTGGCCCCCAAAATTGATGTAGCCCAACACCTGTTTGCACACGAAATTTCGTGAAAGTGACCAGAAGGCGAAATGGATCTGATGGAAAAGACTGGCTGTACATCGAAATCCCCTCTCTGTGGACTGCCATTGGCAGCCCACAGAGAGGGGATTTCGATATACCAGCAGTTTAGTCTGCCATTGATCGCTCAATGAAATTCAAGGAAACGGCATTCTTTCAGTTGGAAAAACGAAACTTAATCGACCCTATCAATACACCCCCCCCCCCCCCCCCCTGTCGCAACCATCTTTGCGGAATGAACGACGAAGACGATACAAAAATGCCATCACAAATGCCCCTCCGCATGGACTGCCATTGATCGCTCAGATGCAAGGAAGCAGCGTTCAGTCAGTTTGAAAAATCTCCGGGTCAGTCCCCTCCGAAACATTTCCCGGTAACATTTTTTGGCCCAGTCTCCGCCCCTAGTGGGATACGGTGGCGGAGCCGCGAGGGAAGACTCGGTACCACCCCCCCCCCCCCTCCAAACACACACACTGATGTATATCTACCATTCATGCCCGAAATCCCAGAAATTGGTTCCTGTACTCTCGCCCTGATATGTCTTAGGTCATTTTTCTATAGTTATGCCTTCACGTTGTGGGTAGCCTACTTAGGCCTTAAAAGTGTACTGGGGGCTCTCCAATTAACATTAAAAGGGTTTTTTTCCCGGGGAAGGTCCTGGGTACACACTCATAGGGGATTCACTCTTTACCAGGCACACGGTAATTGGGCAAAATAAGTAGGTAAAAACATTTCTTCATGCTGCTATCCTACCAAATACTAACAGAGAAGAGGCTCGTAAATTCTGCATTTGTTCTTAGGGAAGACCCCTCCCCTCACCCCCAGGAACCCCAAAAATTAAAAACATTAAAAAAAGAAAGAGTGAAAAAAAAACGTTGGGAGTGTTAAACAAATAAAACAATCCGACGTGTTCGTATTTTTTTTCAAGTCTGTTGATGCGAAGCAACTTTATTTGTCATCAGGAACAATTTACATTTACGAATATAATTCTTCAAACATTCCACACGCATCATAACAGTTGTAGAAATTATCCATGCATCCGTTGGAACACACTGAGTCCGGCTCTTCTGTGCCTTCGGTTACTCCGCAAGCGTCGCGGCAATTATAGAACACATTTAGACACTTTGAACGACAGACGTCTACTTGTTGGTTGTCACTTGGGGTAGTTAGTATGAGGATAAGACAGGTGATACCAAATATTGTCAGTGGCTTCTGTAATATAAGATGTAAATAAAAAAAAGATATAAGTCCATAATTATCTTATTTCTAGATTTGTTTGTCATATATCCCATTACAAAACACGAGTAAAAGCGACATTAGCAACAAAATTCTCGATTAACATAGCCTATGACCCCTCATTGGAACGAGCTCGCGGAGCTCGTTCCAATGAGAGGTCATGGGCTATGTTTGTTTAAGCAAAAATTTGGATGACGATTTTTGTGAATTTAACACTGACTGGTTATGTTAGGCAAAGAGTTATGGGTATTACACCCTGGACGCGATGTGAGTGATGCGATAAAATATAATTAATTTTTTCTAGTTTTTTTTTCAAATTCACCGTTCTTTCCAGAATGACAGAGCCAATGATGGCGGAAGCAATTTTGGGCAGCAAAAGAAAGTAGCAATATAAAAGTGCGCTAGTTCCAATGAGGGGTCATAAGCTATGTTAATCTGAATATTTTAAAACTGAGATTTCTCTCAATTTATTTGCAACAGCTTTTTTTTACTTGGCGATTTATACCTTTCAACGCTGTTTGCTTTTTGCGCAAAAGAAATGTTGGTGGTCGACAAGCAATTATGAATAAACAACAAACAGTTAATGAAGATCAGAGATATGTTTTATTTATTTACTTGTGTTCACGGTCACTATCGGCATCTATGGCTATATCACTGACAAAGATGAAGCCAAACCAAAATTAGTCGCAAATCAGTCGCAATTTTCCAACTACAGGTTTTAGCGCTTTACCCAGTGAAAACGGTATCGAATTTTGTTATTTAAATGAACTATTTTTTTTTAAACTTTTCAATAAAAAAAAGTCAACAAAACCATATCATTGTTTGAAGTTTTGCTGTCGTACGCCCTCGATGGCGTCTTCATACTAGTTTCAATGTTACTGTCACTGCGGTCCGTCTTATATAGCTCAGCTACAAATTCACTGATCTTGCCATAATTTGGCTTCCACGTCTCAAACAATTACTAATTCAAAATTCACGTAGAAATTTCTCACAATCCATTATCAGCATCTACTAGCTCTCTCCCACTACTCACAATCCATTATCAGCATCTACTAGCTCTCTCCCACTACTCACAGTCCATTATCAGCATCTACTGGCTCTCTCCCACTACTCACAATCCATTATCAGCATCTACTAGCTCTCTCCCACTACTCACAATCCATTATCAGCATCTGCTAGCTCTCTCCCACTACTCACAATCCATTATCAGCATCTACTAGCTCTCTCCCACTAATCACAATCCATTATCAGCATCTACTAGCTCTCTCCCACTACTCACAATCCATTATCAGCATCTACTAGCTCTCTCCCACTACTCACAATCCATTATCAGCATCTGCTAGCTCTCTCCCACTACTCACAATCCATTATCAGCATCTGCTAGCCCTCTCCCACTACTCACAATCCATTATCAGCATCTGCTAGCTCTCTCCCACTACTCACAATCCATTATCAGCATCTACTAGCTCTCTCCCACTACTCACAATCTATTATCAGCATTTACTAGCTCTCTCCCACTACTCACAATCCATTATCAGCATCTGCTAGCTCTCTCCCACTACTCACAATCCATTATCAGCATCTGCTAGCTCTCTCCCACTACTCACAATCCATTATCAGCATCTGCTAGCTCTCTCCCACTACTCACAATCCATTATCAGCATCTACTAGCTCTCTCCCACTACTCACAATCCATTATCAGCATCTGCTAGCTCTCTCCCACTACTCACAATCCATTATCAGCATCTACTAGCTCTCTCCCACTACTCACAATCCATTATCAGCATCTACTAGCTCTCTCCCACTACTCACAATCCATTATCAGCATCTACTAGCTCTCTCCCACTACTCACAATCCATTATCAGCATCTACTAGCTCTCTCCCACTACTCACAATCCATTATCAGCATCTGCTAGCTCTCTCCCACTACTCACAATCCATTATCAGCATCTGCTAGCTCTCTCCCACTACTCACAATCCATTATCAGCATCTACTAGCTCTCTCCCACTACTCACAATCCATTATCTGCATCTACTAGCTCTCTCCCACTACTCACAATCCATTATCAGCATCTGCTAGCTCTCTCCCACTACTCACAATCCATTATCAGCATCTACTAGCTCTCTCCCACTACTCACAATCCATTATCAGCATCTGCTAGCTCTCTCCCACTACTCACAATCCATTATCAGCATCTGCTAGCTCTCTCCCACTACTCACAATCCATTATCAGCATCTACTAGCTCTCTCCCACTACTCACAATCCATTATCAGCATCTGCTAGCTCTCTCCCACTACTCACAATCCATTGTCAGCATCTGCTAGCTCTCTCCCACTACTCACAATCCATTATCAGCATCTACTAGCTCTCTCCCACTACTCACAATCCATTATCAGCATCTACTAGCTCTCTCCCACTACTCACAATTCATTATCAGCATCTACTAGCTCTCTCCCACTACTCACAATCCATTATCAGCATCTACTAGCTCTCTCCCACTACTCACAATCCATTATCAGCATCTACTAGCTCTCTCCCACTACTCACAATCCATTATCAGCATCTACTAGCTCTCTCCCACTACTCACAATCCATTATCAGCATCTGCTAGCTCTCTCCCACTACTCACAATCCATTATCAGCATCTGCTAGCTCTCTCCCACTACTCACAATCCATTATCAGCATCTACTAGCTCTCTCCCACTACTCACAATCCATTATCAGCATCTACTAGCTCTCTCCCACTACTCACAATCCATTATCAGCATCTACTAGCTCTCTCCCACTACTCACAATCCATTATCAGCATCTGCTAGCTCTCTCCCACTACTCACAATCCATTATCAGCATCTGCTAGCTCTCTCCCACTAAACAGTTTTAACATTAATAGGCCTACTTCTCTTTAACGAGCTCAACCAGCGCTCTACAGCGTTCAGTCAGTTTGAAATAAATAATGCTTATGAACTCTCCGCACACGAATCTCACCTGCGGCAACCGCGTTGTGTCCTTGGGAAAGACACTTCACCCCTACTGCCCACGTGGGAGAACGGTGGCGTTGTGTACTAAGGCGTACTGCACGTCGGTGGTGCACTTGTCTTCAACCAATGCTAACCCTGCTTGTGTGGAGTCAGTATGTTGGGGAGCTGACAGTTGCTCGCCGTTGCTCGGTGGCTCGGTGGCTCGGTGGCTCTCTCCGTGTACTCCGGCTTCCTCCACCCGTAAAACTGTCGTGGCCATGATTAGCCATTGTACAGAAATATGCGACCTTAAACAACAATAAATAAATAAATAAATACTCTCCGCAGAGCTTTAGCTTCCTAGCAATTATAAATAACGCTTATAAACCCTCCGCGATTCGTGGCTTCAGGCCTAAACGTTCCGTACACCATTTATTCTTCCAGTCTACGAGGTCAACGTTCATTTTTTACATCACAAATTAATGCTGTAGCTATTTTATTTTGTTTATAGTCATATTTTTTATTCAGATACAGATAAAAGGTACCTATCAGTGTGAATCTAAATATAACAATTGTTTTAACCAGCAAGAAATTTTGTAAAAAATTGAACAGTAATAATCTTAGGGGGCGTGTGTCAAGGTGATAGCTAAAAATTGCGATTTTTTAGTTTATAAGTGTAAATATTTTCGATAATATTTCTGCCTGGGTTAAATGTAAAGCGTAAAGATAGGTATGTGACGGACCCCGAAAACCGATTTGTCAAACTAACAATAATTCAAGAGCTTCTAAATGAAGTATGAAAGTTTAATGTCCATTATGGCGCACTTGTTGAAGACCACATTGGGCTATCTGATAACAGATCAATAGTAAGAGAGACGATATTCTCTTCTGTAGTCGTTATCTATGTAATTACAGCCAGTTAATATTTAATTGTAGAATACAGTGCATCACATATGTTCTAGACACACGCCCATTTTACGCATCTATACTGTCTCCGAAATGTCAAAGGAGTTTACCTCAAACAAAATACGCATTTATATCTCTATCCATATCGAATTACAAAGCAGTCGTTAAATCAGAATTAATATGTTTAAACTTTGCGTTCCGACGACTGTATAAAGAGTGAAGCAGAAGTCTGACGGGCAGTTGGCCTGAGGGCACTCAGAAAAGGTCTGAATTTAGCCTTGGCCGTCGAGGGTCATCGGCACCGAGATTCAAAGTCCGCGTATTGTCGTAACCTTGTGAGGGTTGTAAGGAACCGGTTGTAGTTTGTTAACGGTTGCGAACCGTAGTGATACAGTAGCCAAAGAAGTAAAAGCTGTAACGTTGAGGTCTAGAAACCGTATTAAGAGCTTGAGTAAGCGCTTGAATAGCTCGCGAGATAAGATAGTTTTAGGCAGTGCGAGTATTGGTGATGTAGAGAACACTTTGCAGAATATTTCTATGTAAGCTTTGTTAAGTATATATCTGAAGGCGAAGAATAACTTAACCCCGTGAGAGCCAGGCAAGACGCAAAGTGATCGTGAACTGTGGTAGACGCCGATTGAATTGTGATTGAACTGTGAGAACGCTGATAGAGTCACACAAGCAGAACATTATATGTGTTAAGCCTGAATGACTGTGAAGTTAATCCTGCGAGGAGGAGGCAACGAGAAGTGAATAGACACTTTGTATATATCACAAACCGTGAGAAAATGAAGATGATGTGAGGTTGATCCAGCGGACACAGCTAGCTGTGGGAGACGTCGAGGGCCCTAAAGAATAAACTTTTATCCGCGTAATTAGTGTATTCTTATGGATAATTCTGTGAGTAATTTGTTTCATATTTTATTTCTTCGTACATGTAAATAAATAATCTTTTCAGTGAATTATCGCTGATCACCCTTTAGCGTTGTAAGCCACAGGCGCCTTCAGGAATACCAAGCGGACAGGGCATTGATAAGTTGGCAAGGTTTACGTTCGAACTGGGGTTCAGATGACAGTCACTAGCTGTCGGCTGAGCACTGATAAGAACTCCATCATTTTGAACATCAATTTAACCCCTGAAATCCTGCTACAACGTGACAACGGTTACTTATTCCCAGTTCCTTATTCGACATTCGTTATCGACCGATAAAATCGGTTGATAACGAATGTCGAATTAAGAACTGGGAATAAGTAACGGATGCCACGTCCATATTATGTTATAAGTACTGCATAAACAGGCGGGGGGGGGGGGGGGGGGGGGTCTTGCGTGTAAGTTGTAATTGCGCATTACAATGCCACAACCGCAAGTAAAATCTCTCGAGCAAACATACATAAATCTTTTTCAACAAAAGCACACGCAATCCTTATAACAACAGTAGCAGTTGCTCGACGAGAAGCGCCATTTTGTTTTTACCTCGTCGGCCTTTTTCAAAGGGAGCATGTGTAGAGACCCCAGTTCTAAGTTTTTGTAAGCATTTAATGTTACTGTTCAAGGAGACCTTTATATATTGGAAGAAATCTCCTCACTTTACAGGAATAGATAATCAGAGAGTACAGAAATTTGCCACTATCTCGATCATCTCGTTATTACAATGGCCCAATATAATATATTCCGAAGTCAGAGGAAAAGCAATTATCTACTGCAATGAGTATATTGTAGTATAGTAGTGTGGTCTACTGTACAGCAGTGCAGTAATGGTATAGTATAGTATGGTAGGATATAGTTTAGTATGGTATAGTATATTATAGTACTGTACAATATAGAGTGGATCGTAGGCTGTAGAGTGATATACAAGTAGTATAGTATA